>JAOBRD020503137.1:5365-17228 GCA_027575215.2 Hydrozoanthus sils | reverse complement strand
ATTAAAAGTAAAACATATGCCGTGCGCTAAAAATATACATATATAAAATGTACTATTAATATTAAGAAAAAAAAAATCATCGATAGCTACTAAAAAAAGGGGTAAAACATGGTGATAACATATTAAAAATAATGTCACGCTAGACTAGCTAACCTAGCTAAGTCCAGCAATAATAGTAACAATAATAATAATAATAATAATAAATATAATAATAAATATAATAATAATAATAACAACAAAAAAAACCCCTCTTTCTTAGTTTGAAGAAAAATGCGATATAGTCACAATTTACCTTAACAAGTCAATATTATTATTATTAAAAGTTTTTTTAAAAGTTAATTTATTGATCTATTCTTGATCAAACTTTGATTTTTGAACTTTTTTTTGTCAGGTGTTGTTGAGAACGTCGGTTGATTTATCGATATCAATTTATGGAGCTATGTCTTTACTATGTGTAGTCGCCTCTTTACTACTTCCTATAGAAACTACAGGAAGGGAAATGCAGGTAAGACCAAGTGATTCTTGTTTTGTTTGCTGCTTATTTCGTCAACTATCAGTTATTATTAACTACTAAAAAGAAAATGTAAGGTTTTATTCTAATACAAGTTGCTTTTGAATAGAAAATAAAAGTGCATATTGTTTTATTTTGAATCACTGCTTTATGTTTCGTTGTTGGTGTTAATTTCAGTATTTTACTACGCACTATACTGTTCTAGGCTTGTAAACGAGTCTTTTAGCTAGAAAAACTCCAAATTGCAGATCTATTCAGAATTGTCGCCTGCTGAGCGTTAACGTGTGGTTTAAAAGAATATTTTTAAGAAATAATTTTTGGGAAACAGAATCCCCCCTCCCCTCCCCCATAAAAAAATAAAAAATTCGAAAGCCTTTTTTGCTTGATAATATAACTTTTCTTACTGGCTATTGCATCATTTTTTGTTTGTTTCAATTTGTCGGCTCATAGAACAACCAATTATACCAAATATAAGACTATTGAAGACTTTAGTAACATTTTTTTCTTTTCTCCAGGACACCTGACGTTGCTGTTACAATGGAATAATTCTTGAAATTAATGTATTTATTGAATCTAAATTTGTACAAAAGTAAATAACGTGCACATATAGCGTTGTTGATTAAAACGCAACGCCCCCGCCTCGTTTTCACGAATTTCATATCACGTGAGTGCTATAGCAGGTCATTTGACGTAGGAATATTTTGTTGATAGACTATGTTTGAGTGCAAGTCGTTAGCACACCCGAACCAGAATTTATGGGTTATATACATATATATTTTTTTGAAAAACTCAATCACGAGTCTTACATGTTTAACACTAAAGCCGTGGCTACACGATGCAACAGTGCATCGCAACGGGAGAGTTGCACCGTGTAGCCATCTTTGAAATTGTTGCACGCAACGTTGCGCGAAGTAGAAACCGATCCTACTCCTGTAACATTGCACGCAACGATTTCACCGCGTGGCTACACGAAGGGTTTCAGTTGCGCGCAACGTTGCATGCAATGTTGCACCGTGTAGTCACGGCTTAGGTATATTTGTTCGTAGACGGGAGAAATATACTGTGGAACCCCGTTAATACGGTCACCAGTGGGCCAGAAACGATTTGCCGTACTAACGGGTTAACCTGTTAACGAGGTTTTTTTAGTAAGGTAATGTAAGGTAATTTGGCTGGCGGACCTAATAAGTGATCGTAATAACGAAGTGAGTGTACTAACCACGGACGCTAGGATAAGCTCACTATATCAGTCTATGATTCGTAGCGTAGCAGCCAGCGTGATCTGTTAACTGCCGATACTAACGTACAGTAGTAACAATTATAGTAAATAGTAAATCTGAAAGACGCTTTTCCGCACAATTGTCCTTTCTTTCGATTAATCATTCGCAAATGTGCACTGCGTTATGGCGACGTGACTAAAAGAAACGGTATCAAACAATATCCACGACCCACACACAGATTTTGGCTCATTTGGCTATACCCGCTGTTCCTTGAAAATTCTCAACGGACGATGCTACTCAATGAGCTGTCACATGATTCCGCGTGGCCGGCGGTTTTGTATTTCATTCGTTATGTCATTCAGTAATTTGGATCTCGCTTATATCGATGTGGCCGTAATAAAGAGGTGGGCGTACTAGACGAGATGGTCGTATTAACGAGGTGGCCGTATTATCGATGTGGCCGTAATAAAGAGGTGGCTGCACTGGACGAGATGGTCGTATTAACAAGATTGCCGTACTAACGAGGTGGGCGTACTAGCGAGGTGGTCGTATTTCTTTATCGATGTCGATGTGGCCGTAATAAAGAGGTGGCCGTACTAGACGAGATGGTCGTATTAACTAGGTTGCTGTACTAACGAGGTGGCCGTATTATCGATGTGGCCGTACTAACGAGGTGGCTTTATACGAAGTGGCCGTATTAACGAGGTGGCCGTAATTCGGGGTTCCACTGTATAAAAAGACTGGCTAAGGTTATAGAGAAGTCATTATAGTATTTAAATCATTTTATTTATTAAAGAAATTGGTCGAAGATGACCAGTCTGTCCTATCACACGAGAAAAGGAAACTTTGCCAAGTTGATATGAGCTAAATTGAAAAAAAAGACAAGTTACAAGGAAGTTATATAAAAGGAAAATCGTCTTTGACCCGATTTCAAAGATGTTAAACTTTTCATCTATAATAACTGGCATTGGTATCCTTGAACTACTACTCAAGAATTCATAGCCGTTCGGCAGTCTGCATCTTAGTTTTAAGTTTACTTTACCTGCTATGACGAATTTTGTATTTTTTTAATAAAAGGAAGAAATACGTTACTAGTACGATAGGGGCAAAGGAATGTATAATACTTTTGTTATAAAATAAACATTATTGAAAATTTTAAAATGCATGTTTTAATTTGAGGTACTAGTGTTTAAAGCCGCCGCACACTAGACGAGATTTTTCATCTGCAGGGCCCCGATTTTTTGCCTGGTATAAACTGATCTGATCGTGGCTCACCACACACTGAAAGATATTTATCGGTCCAGTGCCCAAGCCGCGTTGCACTAATTAACTGTTTTCTACTTGTCACATGCTTGCGATCTCGCTTCCCATTGGCTGATGCACAAAGTAGCACAGACAAAATATCGGCAATTGCCACACACTAATCGATGTCGGATCGGACGTTTTGGGATTTAGCTTATCATATCTTCCTTCACGACTAAAAACCGTGCCCGATTTTTGCTTGGAGCGGGATGCTATTTTTGCGTATTTGGGGGATATTTCATAAACTAGAAATTGTGGTCACTATAGCTGCCCCCGCTTTTGATAACCTGTTTATGGGATGTGTATTGAATATAAATACTGTGCATATGACTGTTGGAAAATTATCGTTTCAAGCATTTTATTGAAGTTAACATCCATGTAAGTTGTCGACATATTTATCTGCAAATTTGACAATGAAATCTATTACAATCATATAGTATTCATAAACTGGTGCCCCCTTCGAATTGTTACCACCGACTTGTTTATCTTGGGTAGTGACATATTCAAAGAAAAATGATATAACAAACTTTATTTCTATTCCTGACAATATTGATGAAACTCTAAGTTTTCAGTGTTTCAAACGTTTGAGTTGAGATTCATTAATATTTGCGATCTGTTGGATCGAGTCCGTCGACCCCGTTGCTGATTCATGTCTGACAAACCAAATTTATTCAGTACTGTTGAATGCTTTTAAATTCAAAGAAATCACTGAAGTGTAAAATACTCACCTTAAAATGCTTCTCGAAGATGGCGAAACGCGAACTCGTAGATACAGATGCATGACCTTCGAATGCTGCAAGATGGCGAAGCTCGAAGGTTCGTGGTTGCAAGTACCCGACACCACCGTGCGCGCTTGCTAAAATATTACCCGAGACCACCGCGCGCGCCTAGTTTCGTCAAATCGAGAATGCTTCGCCCACTACAATCACATTTCTTACTTTTTCAACAAATATTCTTTGTCCTTGTATGTATACATCCGGGGTATCCTCGGTGCCTCCAAACCCCGCGGGGGCAAAAATATTTCCTGGATCAAGTTTTGTGAATTTTCGGCGACAATTAACCAATATTTTTGAGACGAAGCACGAAGCGGGGGGTTGTCCGATTAGATTCATAGAAAACGACGACGAGCTGTCAATTGTTTTAGCAGAAACCAACTAGTATATTACCTTCGAATTTAGACCGATATTTATCGACTGGTTTTCGTAATATGTGATATGTTGTTTAAAATTACCTGTAGTTTCGCTATTCACTGTCTCTTGCTCATGAGTAGGTTAACCAATCAGATTGCAGCATTCGTGTAAGTATGCTAGTAAGTTTCTATTAATATTGGTTATTTGTTAAATTTGCTTATTGGTTTAATTGCAAAAGATTTTCTTAAACGACAGACGGAACTAGTCAATATAGAGAATTTAGCATTCTTCTTCTCTTTAAAATTCCTCAAAGATCGGGATAGCTAACTTATAAGCCGCTGCTTGCAGTTCTTTTGACCAAGAGATGAAAAGTTCTTGCTGTCTACACAGAACGTGAAGACACTGCGGTTAATAACTCGATCGATCCGTTGAGTAAACAAACGTCATACTGAAGAGGGTTTAAATAAATGAAAAATAGTTCAATTCAATAACGGTAACCAATAGTTTTACAAGAATGTTTTTACTATGAAGGGACGAATGTCTTGTTTCCCACCCTTTCTACTAAAAGAGCAGCTTCGCTTTACTTATCGATCTCTCGGTATCGCTTTCTCTTATTAGAACAACTTCACTAGAACGAGATTCAGAGTCAGATTTGCCAAACTTAAGAACAACTTTAGGCACAAGCCGAGGCTCGACAGCTGATTCTTTTTTTGAAAAAAAAAGACAAATTAGCAGTTTTTCTCTTTTAACCTTTGTCATTGCCTCATATTATATGCCGTACACGTATAGTTCCCCTGAAGTTGGTTCCTTACAATGTACGTGTATACAAAACCTTACACTTAGTTTGATACAATTTAAACCACACATAGAAATAACAACAATAGAACAACTTGCCAGCTCAAAGCGCAGAAAAATTAAGGACGATGAGCCCCCGGCCAAGTTTACTGGTTCTTATAGAATGAAAACGTGATGAATTACTTACATTGCATGGATGCTTACGTTAATCGATTTCCTCAGTTCAAATTAAAAGATTTACTAATCTGGGCAATTATTAGAATAATTGGAGCTGTGATATCTTTAGCCGACCACTGATTTTATTTATTTGAATAGTGCTTGGTTCCGCCGACTTCCAGCTGCCGGAGGAAAACATCTTCTTTGTAACAAAATCGTTTCAAAACCTTGCAAGTGCTAAAGCAATTACTTAACTATAAATTCCAATTTTGACATCTTAGTGTTTAAATCGATACACGCTGGTTTAGGTTTTAAATTTTATCACATTTTTTCTAACAACTGAAAGCATTAATTGCACGTATATTGAGTTCCAGAAGCAAGAAGGTTCGCAACTCACGAACAGAAAATAGTTTCCGTTATTAAAACCAAACTCATGCAGTGTTTACTGTTGGACTGACTTTTCGCATTGTTTGAAGCACGGCTTTTCGTATATCGTGCATTCTCCAGCAATAGAGAAATGGGTTTAAACTTGAATTAGCAAATATTGCAGTTGCTGTACAATAAAAAGAGAGTTTAACCCAAGCAGAAAATCCCGTAATTAAATACACAAGCAGAACACACAGTAACGGACCATACGAAGCGATGAAAAAACCTAAAACATAAAAATAGTTAATTGCAGTTTTTATGTTCTTTTTTATATAACTGGTGTGATTAGAGGAACTTTTATTCACCGTCTGAAGTTGTGAAATGACGCCTCTTTGGTGATACCGGATGATTTTGTAAATTTTTGCATAAGCGATAAAATTTACAAGCATGCACAAACAAATAATCGGAACGTTGACGAGATAGAATGTCCTCTGCTCTAGAGCTAGCAAACGAGCAATTCCTAAAATACCGATAACTGCCAAAAACAACGCTACAGTCACCAAAACTCGTCCGTTGGTCACAACCGTTGTGTATCTAAGGTGAAATTTCAGCGCCACCAGTCGTTCAACTGATACAGCCGTTAGTATTAAGGCTGATAAACCCGAAGCCAGCCAAGCACAAAACTCCATTGCTGTTCCAACCGGGCAAGACAACCCAAGTTTTCCCTCTCTCTCTAAAAGCTTAAAAGCCATAGCAAGAGGTTGAGTCAAAACTCCGTTTAGCAAATCTGTGACCGCAAGGCAGAACAAAAGGGTGGTCGAGGGCGAATGCAGTCGTGGAGTCATCCAAATTGTGATTAGTATTAAACTGTTGCTAACAACGCCAATCACAGCAAATAGTGCGTCGATCATAGTCAGCCCGAGTAAGACTTGCGGAAAATTTGCGACACCTTTTAACTGATGGTAATCCACAATGGAGCGACATACGGTTCCTGAAAGTACTTGATTGTCGAGCGTGAAATTTTTTGAGGTATTTACCGCCATTTTGCTGGATAACAATATACTTCTAGGTGATCGTATTTAACAGTGGCAAGCCATCACCCCCGATTTCAAACTGATGTGCAGATGAGCAGATGCTGCATGTTAATGAAACTGAGACACCATCATACTTTCAAGTGTAAACAAGCACACAGCAGTTGTGACGTAACTGTTTAAGTGAAACGAAAGGAAGAAGGAAGTTTTCCGAGTATTGAAGCTTCTTCGTGCGAGATTTTAGCTTTTAAACCTCGGAATCCGATTAGTTAACCTGGCGATTCTTTTCGTGTCATGCATGGATGACTTCCGATGAAGTAAACATTTCTTGTAAGAAAGAAAAGCTTACTAACGCCAATTAAGCACTAGAAAATAGCTTCATATATATACCGGTACTACTTTCTTGGATCTTTGTTCCTTTGCCCGGTAACATCTGGCGGTTTTCCTTTCTTATGACAACTCGGTTATTTGAACAATAAAAGAAACGAGCAAAACGGAACAGAACTATCTTTTTTTGTCTTCTCGAGACTTCTGGTTTCAAGTAAGTTCAAACTGAATAAAGACCCAACATATTTCGAGATGATTTTCCATTGCCGCGATCAATATTGTTCATAAAACTAATACATGTTAATATTGCTCAAAAAGTGAGTAATATGGAATTATGATGAAACAAAACCAGTACTATAAATAAGAAGCTACAATGTACAAATACCAACAAAAAAAAATACAAGTCCGACACCATGTCGCAGCTGCTATTCCACGACTTCTAATATTGGTAAATATAATTTAATCCTTGTATGTCGTTTAGTTCATCAACTGCAAACCATTTATTTTTAGGAACAGATGCAATTTCCTAGAAATACGATAGTTTTTGTTTTGCTTAACAGGGTTTTCCAAAGAACTACAAGTTAGAAGCGTTGCATTGATGCTGTATTGATGTATTGCATGCGTTCATCTAGTTTGAACACTTTTAAATATTTTCATTCATGACATTTACAAGTGTGGTTTTGACTGGCCTGAGCGGAGTTCTTTTAAAACGGGAAACTCAAAACACAAGGCATATGCAACAATACAAGAAAGAGGAGACATCCTGTCATTTAATTACACGCCGCTCTCTAGAAAAAGGCGGGAAATTTCGCGCGTCGGGGTTCGTGTTCTTACAGAAAGTAGAATCTTTCGAAGTATATATCTTTTAGAAATACAAGACATAAGGCTGTTTTATATGTCGCTGTAGAGCTAAAGCACTTAATGTAACTTGAATCTAAACAGAGTAAAATTAAAGTAATAGACCGACAGAGCAACGTTACGTCAAAAATCACTAAGAAAATCCAACTCGTCTGTACATAACTACGTACGTGCTTTTGGTTCATTTTCATGCCTACCTAGAATTGTTACAGAACCAGACTAGTGTCTAACTAGGAAACCTTCAGTTTATTTAGACACTAGGCATTTCCTAGATTGTCATATATATTTAGTTTTACTTACTTCAATTACTTTATACAATACTTGACTTAAATATACGGTTTTTTACTCTTATTCTGTAAATTTGGAAATGTGAATAAAATGTATTGTATTGTATTGTATTGTAACTTGTAACGCGTTTTTCACCGAAGAACTATGATATCACTCAACTTCATTACAAAGTAAAATATACTATTGAAAGAACTTCCAAGTGAACTGAAAACAAGAAAATAAAATACCAGAGATAGTTTTTAGCTTCACTTTGCTGGAATTTACCCGAAACTTCATAAAAATGCCAGGAAGCGTGCGAGCCCTGACAAAGTGTGGGCAAAGCCATACGCCATCTTTTAAAATCTTTCCCTTCTTTCGTTGTGCAATTGCTTCAAACGCAATACGTTTATTGCCCTTCTTTGGCTGAACTGACTAATCGAATCAGTTTACCTATCATAACAATTCAAAAACAAAACGTAAATTCTTATCAATACCTAAAAACGAAATTCCCCGATATAAATACTACAAATTGCGCGGCAGTACTTTTTTTACACTATCTACTTTTTACTATTATATTAGTGCTCTAACTTAAGAATACTTGAATAAAGACATTTCAAAATTTACCTAAGTACACAAAGGACGAAAACATATTTTTTGTAAAAATACTTCCTTTATCTACAACAAATGGGTTGTTATATTGGTTGTTTTAAGGAAATATACATTATTTATTGAAAGATGTGCATGGAAGAATATTGTTTTCCGTTGCAGAAGATGGAAGATACCCCGGAGACGGTTTGTCGTTTCTTCAACCACTACGATACTTTTTATTACTTCTTTTGCATCGCCATCTGTTGTTGCATTTTGGCCAGCATTTCCTGCATCCGCCGCAACTAAAATAGAAATAGATAAAAGGATATATTCAGAGCATCTTAAATTCAATCCAGGTTACAAACCTTTCATATTTTTAAGTCGTTTTTCCCGCCGCGGGGTTAACCGAGTTGGTAACGCGCCAGTCTATCGTACGGCGCCAGTCTATCGTACGGGAGGCCTGGGTTCGATTCCCGGTGCCGGACCTTCACTCAGTCTTAAAATAACTGAGGAGAAGGCGCTGCCTTTGCTCTAACACGGTTAGACCTTCCCGTCTTCTCGGATAAGGAGGATAAACAATGGGCCCAAGGAATCCTATGTTGTAAAACTTGTTTCCGACTACCGAAGAATAGTGAACACTACAAAACTTAAAAAACTCATAAAACTTTTAAACTGATACTTTTCACAATCATCTGTTTCCCAAGCAAACGAATCAACTCAACTTTGTCTTTCGAAAGCGTTTTCTGCGGCAAGCTTAATCGTAAATTATCCTGAATTAATTTTTCGTTTCAACTACTGGCAATCATCGAAAACGAAAATATTCACAATCATTTACAAAATGTTGAAACCGTTGCAAGAAATGAAAAGATCTTCACTGGTTGTTCATTGGTTATTAACAGAGATGGAACGATAAAGACGTGACACCAAATTCAGAGCGCAACACCACTAAAGCCGTGGCTACACGGTGCAACATTGCATACAACGTTGCGCGCAACTGAAACCCTTCGTGTAGCCACTCGGTGAAACCGTTGCGTGCAATGTTGCAGGGGTAGAATCGGTTTCTACTTCGTGCAACGTTGCGTGCAACGTTGCGTGCAACGATTTCAAAGGTGGCTACACGGTGCAATTCTCCCGTTGCGCGCAACGTTGCAGGCAATGTTGCACCATGTAGCCACGGCTTAACTCAACTAATTAAACTAACTCAACTACTGCATATTCTTCGTGCTCTAAAACTAGTTCTCTTCCTCTGATAAACTTTCCGAAATTATTCACAACCATTTGTAAAATGTTGAAACCGTTGCAAGAAATGAAAATAATTTTTATGTTCCAAAGATGGAACAATAAAGACGTTACAGACAAATTCAGAGCGCAACACCACTAACTCGACTATACTGAATTAAACTAACTCAACTGCTGCATATTCTTCGTGCTCTAAAACTAGTTTTCTTCCTCTGATAAACTTTCCGAAATTATTCACAACCATTTGTAAAATGTTGAAACCGTTGCAAGAAATGAAAATAATTTTTATGTTCCAAAGATGGAACAATAAAGACGTTACAGACAAATTCAGAGCGCAACACCACTAACTCGACTATACTGAATTAAACTAACTCAACTGCTGCATATTCTTCGTGCTCTAAAACTAGTTTTCTTTCTCTGACAACCTTTTACTAAGGCCTGGTGGGGGCAAACGTCGAATTTTTTCCTGAGTCGAACTAAATTGTAGTTTATGTCGACCCAAATTAAGTTTTTCGAGTGCTCGGGTTAACTGACGTCGAATAATTAGTACGAACACGTTCTACCCGTCTAAGCAGACAGATATAAAATGTCAGTCAATCCAAATAGAATGTGTCGAGCTTAATCAGGGCAAACGACGAACTTATCAAGCACTTAATTGCTCAATTTGGTTCGACTCATGAAAAATTCGACGTTTGTCCCAAGTCAGGTTCCAAAATATAGTTAAGAAAATACCTCTTCTTCTTTCTCTCTTAGTTGTCGATCCTTCTCAGAAAGGGTCGAATCAACATCAATATCATAACTTCCGCTTTTTCGCTTGGCCCTAAAAAACAGCAGATGAAGAAATGACTGACGAACTAAAAATGAACCGTTCGACATACAGTAGACAACACATTTATAAGAACTTGGGAACATGCTGTTGGTTTTTATACGAGGTGCAAGGGTAAATATGCATAAATCTTTTTTTAGCATATTTCCAAACGGTGTTTGTATTTAATGTAGCAGCGGCATTTTGTATTCTTTGTAATTTGTCTGGCTGTTGTCTAGGCAGTCCGTAGAGTACACCAATACAATAGTCCAATCTGGAGGTCACATAGATATGGACAAGTGTCTAAATGATCCAACAGCCACGAAAGTTTGTGTAAGAGGATTTTAACTTGGGAAAGTTAAATGTGAGGCAAACAGAAAGGACTCGTTGAGACTTCTTCTAAACTGCTGGTCTATTGGAGATGTTCCTAATCAAAGTTTTCAACCAATTTTGGCTCGTCATTTTACGACTTTCATGTGAAAAACAATAGGATTTCAAGTATGGTCTGAAAATGCAAACACACTGCTATTCCTACGATGTATCACGGTCATGTTATAAGTATTTGACAATTATCCCCTGAAGAAGAGGAGACTAGTGGCGGATATAAAGGTGTCGTCTGATAGGTAATCTGAGGGTCAAGGGTTCAATGATTCCTGTTCTTTTTAAGAAAAGAAGTTTGTGACAACATAATTCCTTTCTTAGCATGTATCACATGGTTCGTACTGATTAATGAAAACAAAATTCCAGGAGTTTTCCAGGGTAGAAAAATAATTCTTGAATATATTAATCAATTGTCTCATTCTAAAACTTTTACAAACCGCCATTAGACCTGAGCTGACCCAAATCCCAAGAAAAAAAAACTTCCTGAAATTTAGTCTAGATACAAAATGAACAATTGCGAGCAAGATACTTTGTAGGTTTTGGTTGGTTTGTTATAGAGTTGAAATTTTTTCCTACAAAATTCCAGGATTACAGGGAAATCAACTGTTTTTCCTGAAGTGTCCCTGGGCCTTGGAGGTGAAATTTCGAAATTCCAGGAGTTTTCCAGGGCCTTGGAAGGAAATTTCAAAATTTCAGGAGTGTTTCTGGGCCTTGGAAGAGAATTTCGAAATTTCAGGAGTTTTCCAGGGCCTTGGAAGGAAATTCAAAATTTCAGGATTGTTCCTGGGCCTTGGAAGAGAATTTCGAAATTTCAGGAGTTTTCCAGGGCCTTGGAAGGAAGTTTCAAAATTCCAGGAGTTTTCCAGGGCCTTGGAAGGAAATTTCAAAAT
>JAOBRD020503030.1:0-17230 GCA_027575215.2 Hydrozoanthus sils | reverse complement strand
GAAGCAGAGACAATCTTTTTTATCTCAAAAAATTCAATTCTGGCTACAATAGTCACATTGTTATAGCTTTAATCAATGAATTATTCCCTTGAAATTGTTTGAAACAAAAATTTTATGACATTTTTTAACATAAATGAAATTTTTTAAACAAAAACCACATAACTCATTACTGCTACGTCACAGGTTACCAGTCCCTGGCCTGCTCGGTCAAAATTTACATTCCAATCTTTTTTTGTTTAAAAAGCGTTCTTAGGCATGGACATTTTCTTTGGTTATTCAATTTTTGAGTTCACAGATGACAACAGTTTTAATCTGGAAAAAAAAATAAGCTTGATAGGGACTTTAAAACAACTGAGAAGAAGGTGCTGCCTTTGCTCTAATGTTTGCAAATGGTTAGACCTTCACATCTTCCTGGATAAAGATGTTAAACCATGGGCCTCGAGTAGTGATGCCAAATAAAAAAAAAATCTATAATCAATTGTATTGACAATTGTACTATCAATATTTTATATAACCATATGGAATCTATAATCAACTGTTGTAATAATGGAAGCTGCAGCAACTAAATGCTGCATTCGTTAATTTGCTGAATGCTGATAAAACAAAACAGGGGACAATTGATAAAAGTTGATAACAGCAGAATCTGAGTGAGTATCAATTTTTATCAATTGCCAATAATAATTGATAATCAGTTAGTAAATATATTGCTATCAACTGTTATCAGTTTTATCAGTTGCAAACTATTATCAATTTTAATCAAGTACAGTAGTTATACCATGATAAGTATTGTCTTTATTGTTACATAATTTATTTGTTATCATTATCTTAAGCATTGCAATTACCATGTTTATAACAAGTATTAGATTTTATTTATTAAAAATATTTAACTATAATTGTACCCTATCATAACTGTCGTAGTAGTAGTAATTTTAACAAGCTTTATTGGCATAATAAAATTATAACATATGTTATACATTACCAACACATCTTTTTTAGACTTAAAAAAAAACTGTTGTATGCACCTTCAGTTAAGGGGAAGACCTTGCTCATACTTTCTCTCGCTTCCCTAAGCTTGTCAAGATCTCCAGAATCTCGTACTAGCTTTATCAGTTCCACATGTGATTGATAGTGATATGGATTACTAGCAACCTTCAAACCAGATGATAAACACATAATTTGTATGACATAAATAATCTTTATAATTATTATTTTGTGTTTTACAGTCAAACCTCTCTAAGATGGACACCTTTGAGACCTGCTACAACGGTCCATCTTAGAGTCTAAGAGCTAAAGGAGTTGACCGTCTTAAAGAGACTTAGAATACAGTAAAGACTGAGAAAACACACAACATGCAGCCTGGACCAAGATTTGGTGTATGTTTTCAAGAGGTGTCTGTCTTAACTGGGTATCCGTCTTGTAGGGTTTGACTGTACTATTTAAAGGGGCCCAACCACATCATGCCAATTGAGACCTTTGTGACATCATTTTAATAATAACAATAAGAATAATAATAGCATTTTGATAGAAATAATTACATTGGTTTTATTGCCACTCCTCAAGGTGGCTCTTTTTTCTCAAACCAACCAAAAACCATGTTGTAACCAAACACTTATCGACAAATTATTGAGTTTTTTAGGTAGTACCCTGGTCATTAAATATTCAAGAGACCAAACCAACAGCTTATTGACCTTGTCCACACTCAGTGTAGTGAAAGATTGCAGACAAAAATTAATATTCAACTCTCAAAATGTCTGGATATCCAACCTTGGGCTTCACACAAGTTTGGCAATCACTTTCATTCTAGATCAAATCTATCACTAACGAAAAGTAGTCACACAAAGTCGGTGTACCAACAGGATGTGCAATGTACTGAAAAATCTGGAAGTTTGAGGGTTAAATAAAAGTGGTCTTAGCATACATAGTATACATAGATGTTATTTTCTGTGAGTCTTGGCAATGTGCATGCTGAGGCCTTGATAAACAGCATCATTCTTGAATTATTCAAACTGAAAGCTTCAGTCAAGTAAATGTGTCAAATGGTTTGCCAAACGGTTTGTTTTATGCTTTAGACATTTTGTCCTCCAATCTAGACGCAAATATTGTCATGAGTCTTACAAAATTGAAGCTAAATTTCACTTTTTCAAAGTTTACCTAGTATAATTGTGATTTATAATAAAACCATTATTCAATTCGACATTGATTTCTGCAAGTCTTGGACACTATGTGTGTTGAGGCCTAGAAGAAATCTCAATGACAACTGTCAATTAAAAACAAAAAACTATATCTTGTTGTTATGAATAAAAAAACTTTATTATCACAAACTAGTCAGCTGAGGGGAAAACCCTGAGGCTGATGAGATAGCAGATTATAGAGCCAATGCATGCACAAAAAAGTTCTCAACTACAATGTAATGTGTGATGAAATGTAACAAAAAGGAAAAATAGGAGAAACAGTCGCAGTATGAGTTTTTGATATGAGCTAATTACAGCAGGAGCAAATCAAGGTGACCTTAAGAGGGTTGCTTGTTGGTACTAAGCAGTTGCCACAACAAAGTTTTCCTTGTGATTTTGGTAATATGCAAAAACAATAATGGGGGGTAAGAGCTAATTTTTGGTATGCTTAAAAAGTTTGTACAGTAGTTTTAATCTATTAATATTAGTTTATATAGCCTGTTTTGCCCCTGAAGCAAACAGCAGAGAGAAAGTATAGGGTGATATCAGAAATGAAGCTAATGTATTGATGGGGCAAACTTTAAGAAATTTAAAATGCATTTTTTAATATACAAAGGTTGCTTTTTTAAAATTTCTAAGCACTGGAATGTCTAAAAGAAATAGTTCATGTTAAATGAGTGTCTTGTATCAGGGTTTGTACTCTTTTGACTTCCTGAAATTTCCATGAGTTTTTCCATGACCTAGCATTGTTATTTTTTCCCTTAATATATCAAAAATAGTTTCATTTTTTCCTTTCCCTATCATAATGCAGGCTAAGTAAGGTGAAGAAAGGGATTTTTATTTTGAGACATAGTAGCATTACCAAGTTCAACTCTAGGAATTAAAACGAACTCTCGTATGGTTTTGCTACACTGCATCTCTGTGAGTCTATCTCTGCAGTGAAATCATTGATTATTCAGCAAAAGGCATGTAATTTTGTGCAAATATATGAATTGGTTATATTTTTCTACACATTGTTACCAATCTAAATCCTGCCAATTTTTCATGACTTTCCTTGACCCTAATCAAAATTCCTGGCCTGGAAAATGAAATAATTGAATTCCATGACTTTCCAGGTCTTTCAAGACCTATATACAAACCCTGTGTAATGGATGCACAAGTTTGGGAAGTTGGGAGAGCACTCAAGAAGCTAGAGAAGCACTTGGCTTTATCATGTGTGATTCAAACATTTCTCTCATGACTCTAATGCTCTCCCAACTGATCTTCCCAGGTGCATACATAACGCAACAGACATTCCATAACCAAGTTACAGATCTAACTAGTAGATATTTAGTATATCTAGCAGCAGCTGGCTGTGTGCAGGGGGGAGGGGTGGATTTCCGTCCCACTTTTTTTACACTACTGAAAAATAAATAAAACAAAAAGATAAGATTTGTCAGTACTTTGTCACTGTACTTCGACAAAACAGGCAAACTGTTCGCAAGTTTACAGATAAATCAAAGACTTTAGGGCTTGCACAATACTGTTATTGATGAGCAAAGAATATGTGCAATCATGGTGGGTTGAAAGGCACTCAACACTCGAAACCATTTTTTATATCTACCCCCCCCCCCTCCTTTTGAAATCATGTATCCGTACCTTGGTATGTGTTCTTCGAGTTAGTCTCCGTTAACTAGTTTGTTTCATTTTTTAGTATTATTTTTATAACTCAGGACTCGCAAAAAAGTAGAAATAGTTTAAATTCTGAAATCTGCGAAGACAGTACTGTTTGGCCATAACTTTTAACTTTATTTAAGTACATTCATACTCTTCCTGTAGTTACGTTTGTGCATCATACTCGTGTAACAACGTGTATACAAACCTTCAGCTCCAGTTGCTGAATTTTTGGGTCTGCATCCCCCTCATCTTCTTCCGAGACGTCAGATTCTTCTTCTCCACCCGCCTCCATATCATCTTCTCCAAGTTTACTGCTTTTATCTTCCCCTTTCAAACCTTCTACTTCTATCATTTCTTGCTCCTCTTCATTTTGACTTTTCGTATTTTCCGCCATCTTGGTTTTGGACATCCGATGCATTGTGGGAGACGTTGGTTCGGAGATGATCGGAAGTAATCGGTAGTCGGACAACTTCGGCTTTTCAAATAAATCAATGAGCCTGTTGAGCACACAAGACCGCAAACTAACGCATGCGCTGTCTAAACTTTACCGGGTGTCATGGGTACAGAAATTTATACAAAATGGACGAAACTTGAACATGGCTAAAGCGAAATGTACTTTTGGGAACTTTAATCTTAGTGATATAGAAATTGCATATGCTGTAACTCTTGCAGAGCCTTTAAAAGAAGAAAATGTTGACGGTTTTTTGGAAATTTATGACAGCATACCTGCAAACATTGAAATTGAGCGGGTAAGTTATAAAAAACAGTTTTAAAATCGCCTTGGTTATGGCGTTGCTAAGTAAGTTGCTCTCTCTAACTGAATTTCGTTTTTAAACTTCTGTTCGCTCGATTGTCAAAGAGAAAGAGTAGTAGCAGGTTCTCTCATTTATTCAGCTGTCATGTCGTCGCAGAAATTATGCGCGAGTTGAATATATTTAAGGATATTTGACCCATGTGACCGACGTTATGCAATAACCACTCAGGGGACTAGTGTCATGAAATCTACAATAAGACTTTCATAATCTGGCGTCAGGTTCTAGTGCTGCGAAGTTCTTGGAGTTGCACATACTTATACCTAAACGCTTACATTTTGTTCTTTGAAGGACTGGCCCGAAAACTATTTTGAATAGTAGGGTCAGTAATATGATTTTGGCGTGACAGAAGCAAAAACGGTTTTTTAATACGTAGCAGAATGAATCGATCGGAAGTGCAAAACTGTTCACGTCGACATGATGTAAGGCACTAATTGTTTCTGAGCGGGTAAGGAACGAAATTGTTAATCACAGGTAAGTTGTTAAATCAGATTAACGCATTCATTTGATTTTCAAAAATTGTTACATTCAGAAATGAGTTACAGCTTATCCCTATTAAAATGAATATTAGTTGTTCACCTCTTGTCGGCGTGGCGCACGTCGGGTCCACGTTTTACATCGTGCCCATGTGGGAGAGAGAATCTATTTTGTTTATTTACTCTCCGAATATTTTATACGTGACTTTTTATGAAACCGACAAAACAGAGTCTAGAGTGTGGTAATGAAAAAAAAACAGTTTTACGGCAATATTCTCAATAAACAGTGTGAATGAGACCCGTGTAAAAACGCACGATGGAATTCATCTTGTACCAATTTCATGGGCGGTGAGCCGTGACTTAAGCTGACAAACTGATATATGTAACTGTCCGAAACAAATTGTTGTATCATTTTTAAGGCTTTTCAATATACTGTGGAAGTATACTTTCCGTGTAACACCAATTCTTCTAGATCTTTTGTGCGACTTATGTAGGAGATTTGTTACTATACATGTGTAAGTGTTGCAATAAAAAAAGTCAAAACATAAACTGGTTTTGAAGCAAGAAAACTTAAGTGTAGATTAAAATTTTAGCACAGCTTTGAGAAATTTTTACATTTTATTACTTTATATAATAATTGGAGTTGACAGAAAAAAAAAATTAACAAAATAACTCTAAAAAAAGTTTACAGTTATAGTTAAATCCCTTTTGAACAACAGTTAACCATATTGCTGAGAAAGATTTATGATCTATATCAAATTTTTTTGGCCCCTAAGATTTAAAGCAGGTAATGCCATTTTAGAAACCTGTAAATATCAAATCAGCCATTTATAATTTTCACTCTAGACATTTATAAATATTCTGTTTCCATGTCAGGGCTTGAGACTAACTTTTTTGCTCACTAGCCCAGAGGCCCTTGACAACTTTGATTTAACTAGCCAGGTTTCTTTCCACTTTAAAAATGCCTAAAATTTTCACTAGTCAAAATGGCTAGTGAAAGCCCAAAACCCACTAGCCAAAACTGCATTTCAACAAGCATGTGGCTAGTTGGCTACCGTTGGTCTTAACCCTTTCAGTCCCAGACAGTTTATCAACATCTTACTTCTCCTTACATAACTCAAACAAAGTAATACAATTGGTAATGAGAAGTTGGGAGATGATCAAGTCAAATATGCTTTGGTGGTTGAAAAGCCAAGTTCTCCCAAACTGTTTATATAGAAAGTATGGGACTCATTTGGGAGAATTTACCAACATGACATTTGTCGTGCTTGGGGCTTAAAGGGTTAAATCCTGCATGTGATACAGTACTATGTGAAAAAAAACTGTACACCAATATTGATGCAGCAGAATATGCAGATACCAACCTTTGTTTTTAAAAGTTTTATATTTGGTGTTACAGAAACTGATTATTTCTAAGAGCTACTAAAATATTTCTTTTAGTGTTCTAAGAATAAATTTACTGCAATCGTTGCCTTTTCTTAAAAATCTTGATCTTGATTAATTTCCTGAGGTCACAATCATATCACTATAGAAACTATTTCTTTCAAAGGAATTTTTGTTATGAAGCAAATAGTTTTAGATGGCATTTAATCTACGTATCACTTCCTTTTAGGTTGAACTGATCAAAGATATGGCTCGTCAACTTGCTGCTCTCCCAAGAATTCCTAAGCAATATGAACTTTATCGCTCCAGAAAATTTCTTTCTAGTGATTCTTTCTCAGCTGGTGGTGTGGGTAGTAAAAACTTTAAGGACAAGCTGGAGTTACAGGGAATATCCAGTGCTTTTAATGAAGAATTAAAATCACCAGGGAAGAGTATAGCGGAATATGAGAGAGACAAAGAGGTTAATAGTAAGACACTTGACAAATGCCATGGAAGTTGGAAGAAGAGAAAAGGCATTAAAACTAGAGCAGATAACATTGGCTCAACATCTAGACATTTAGTCTTGAGTAACATGGAAAGTCAAGGATGTGATGACAAGAAATCTGAAGAAGAAGAATATCAAGAGCTAACACACGATAAGAATGATGAAAAACTGTCAGACAAAAGCCCTTGTGAGAGTGATTATTACAGTGCTGAAGGTGGTTAGTACACATTTTTTAATCTTTTTGTGATAGTTCTCTTTTTTTTTAAAATCAACTAGCAAGTTGTTTTTCTACTCACAAACTTGAACCAAAGCAAATGGTCACCATTGAATTTTGAAAGCTAAGGTTTAAAGTCCCTATAAAGCTTATTTTTTTAATTTCCAGATCAAAAGTAGAACCTTTTATGAATAGTAATTTTCAAAAATAAGACATTTTCTCGATCTTCCTGTTACAATTTTTAGGCTTGAAGCTACTGGTCAGTGATGTAGCAGGAGGCATATAAAGAGATATGAGGCAGAGAGAATCTTTTTTATCTCAAAACATTGGATTCTGGCTACAATATTCATATTGTTATAACTTTAATCAATGAATAATTATTCTCTTAAAATTATTTGAAACAAAAATTTACTTATCTTTTTTAATAGAAATGAATTTTTTTAAACAAAACTCACACAACTCACTGCTTCTATGTCACAGGTTACAAGTCCCTGGCCTGCTCTGTCAAAATTTACATTCCAATCTTTTGGTTAAAAAGCATACATAGACATGGAAATTTTCTTTGATTATTCAGATTTTGGGTTCAAAGATGGTAACAGTTTTAATCTAAAAAGTAAAAAATTAAGCTTACTAGGGACTTTAACCTTTGGATTAAATTTGGGAAAACAACAAACAAACTTCAAAGCCATAAATGATTGGAAAGTTTGATTGCGAAATAAGAAATGTCGCCATATTAGCGATTTTTAAAAGGTTCTTTTTTTTTCAATTCATTGTAATTTATCAAGACAAATTTTGAACGCTTAGTATTCTTTTTCCATTTGGACAACACCAGGATAGCAAAATAAGAAAATTCTCCAACTTTAGAAATAATTTTTAAAATATTTTTTCTCTGATTTTAACTTAGGATTCCTTTCTCCATTTCATCTAATAGTACAGATATGTACTGTCCAATGATAATGTATTTAAGTGTTTATATAAAATTAATATTTGTTGTAACATCTTTTAGTGTAGGACCTTTGTGAAAATCACATACTTGTGACAAAGTTTTCCTCAATAAAAATTATTATTATTGTATTGTTATTATTGATAAAATCTGAGACAAAGGTTTGAAAACTTAATGTAAGTGATACCATGGATTGTGGCTCTCACATGAAATACCTGTCTGTTCAGAGCAAGTCCTCAGTCCAGTGTATTGAACTTTTTAGAATCATTTCATTTACCTTCTATTAACAGAGCTATACATGGGAAGCAGAACCGTGGGGGGGGGCCCATTAATTTTTTGGTTAACCACAATAACTTTTGAATGGGAGTTTCAGATATTGTAACAAACTATTAAAATTTCCACTGTATCCCCCCCCCCAATAATTTTTTGCTTCCCACGCAGATGCTACAGTAAGAAAACTTGAGAATTTAACTAGTGATTAGTTTTCCATAATTTCATGGTGTAAATGTTTTTGCCATAATTACTGACTATAACTCTTTCACTTGTTTTATACAGGGTGCCTTCCGTCTCCAGCTGTTGCAGATTCACCCCCTTTTGGTTTCCCTCTCTCCCCTGACAAACTGTTTGAGTCTGCACTTAGTTTACTATCAAAGCAAGACAGAGATGAGCAATCTGTTTCAGCACCTGTGGCATACGAAGTTCCTCAAGCCGAATCTTTAGTGTTTCTCTCAAACTCAGCAGTTAATAACTTTGATTCTTCAATATCTAACAACTGTGTGTCTGAAGGTTCAGAGGTGGTTCAATCTAGTACAAATGAAGCTACAGAAACTAATAAAAAAATAACCAAAACTTCAGTCAATACCCAGCAAGAAAATTTGAAAACAAACTGTAACGAAGATGTTGAAAAAACTAGTTCTGGGCTAAAAAGTGATTTATATAGAACTGACACATCTAACTTGCTGGAAGAAGGTTGGCAGTCACAAACCAAGCGCCACAACAAGAAAAAGAAAAAGGATATGACAATCAGGAGTTCATCAAGTAGAGAAAAGTATCACAATTTTGATAAAATGCAAAAGAAAGAGCACAATTTCCCCAAGCATGGTCAACGGGGTAACAAATTAGGCAATGAAAACTTTAAAAAGAAATTAGGTAGTAAATATTTTAGAGACAACAGGTACCCATTAAACTGTAAAGACTATGAAGACAAATGTCATAGGTGGATTAATGGTGAGAGCACAAATGCCAAAGAGTTGGTCAATTGTGTGGCAAATTCAGCTGCTGGCAGTGAAGAATCAGAGGAAGCTAGGAAACTATTGCCAGTTGATTATCAAGACTCAAAACCAAAGCTTTTGTCTTACAGAGATGCATTGTTGAAGAGCAAGTCAAAAGGTATAGAAATGTTATTTTACACCACACCCAGTTTGATGAGTGCATGCCTTGTAGGTTTAGCCACTCAAGCTTACACCCTGCCCACCACACCCAGTTTGATGAGTCCATGCCTTGTAGGTTTAGCCACTCAAGCTTACACCCTGCCCATCACACCCAGTTTGATGAGTCCATACCTTGTAGATTTAGCCACTCAAGCTTACACCCTGCCCACCACACCCAGTTTGATGAGTGCCTCATAGGTTTAGTTACTCAAGCTATGTGAACTTTTTATCTTTATGCAATGATTTACAATAACTGGTGCAATATTGTTTTACTCAACCAATTTAAAATTTTGTGAAAGGAGTTTACACTTGTTATAGTATGGAAATGGTTCTAGATCTTTGATATGTGAGGAGTTTGAATAGAATACAAATTGTTTTTTGTTTTATTACTTCATGTTAACAGAGGAACTTCACTACAGCAGCGATAGTGGAGTTGATGCAAGTAGTGTGAGCTCGTCCTGTGAGTCTGTTGTCCCCCAACAAGAGTCACCAATTCCCCTCCAGCAGGTGTCCTCTGTCCCTTCAGATTGTATTAAGGGTGTGGCTGCAGTATCAACTCTTCCTGGTGAAACTAATCCCGCCCAGCAGGCACCTGTTGGTGGAGGCTACAACCATCAAGAAGTGGCTCAGTACTTGTGGGAGACATGGAACATTGTCCAAGAGAAATATAAACAAGGTAGGTCTCCCAATAATAATAATAATAACAATAATAATAATAATAATAATAATAATAATAATATTAATGAATATATTCTTAAAGATATTTATGAGAATAACAATTGATACTTTAATTAACCATGTGTTAATCAGTAGCTTACAAAAAGTAATTAAAACATGAATGTGCAATCAAAGTCTTATTAGATGAAGTAAATTGAACTTGATAAAAATGTTAAATCTGTAATGCAAATTTTTCTCCTTTGAATCCATTTTAATGTTTTACCAAGTTCTACTTTGCTCTGCACGCAGTGCATGGAGTGTTCTATAAAGATCAAACAAACACAGATCAGGTTGGTTAATTTACAGAAGTAAACTAAATAATATTATTATGTACTTGATTTTTCTGACAATAATATACACTTGAAATAGTTAGTTTGTTTTCCCCAGAGTCCCAATGGAAAATAAGCTAACTTGTTTCCTGAGGGAATATACATTAAGCTTTATATATTTAGACTTTCCCTTAAACAGACATATAGCAAAAACAAACAAACAAAGGTGGTGGGTGGATACATTTGAATTTGATCAAGGGCAAGTGGCCAAGAACCGACAAATCACAGTGCTTGTTTTGTTGAGTAAAAGTGAAGGTACATAACAACATGTGGAAGCAGAGGAAGTGGCAGATTTGCTAAGAAACCTGGATGTAAACAAAGCTCTCAGTCCTGACAGCATTCCCCCACATGTTCTTAAAGAATGTGCTAATGAACTTGAACCCTCACTGTGTCACCTTTTTAATAAGTCGCTCAGACATGGCAGGGTTCCATCACAATGGAAGCTTGCTAACGTGGTGCCAATGCATAAGAAAGGCAGCAAAGAATTAGTGGCTAACTATCAACTATTATCACTGTTGTGCATATTGTCCAAAGCCCTAGAACAGTGCACATGTGTTTAAATGCCTTTATGCTCACATCGCACCAGTTCTGCAAGATGTGCAACACGGTTTTATAAGAGGCAGATCAACTGTTACCGAACTGACGTCTTTCCATCACAACATACGGGTTGCTATGGATAAGGGGCTCTAGACTGACGTTGTGTACCTTGACTTTTCAAAGGCCTTTGACAGAGTAGACCATGGCAGACTGGGCCTTAAACTAAGGCAACATGGGGTAGAAGGAAATCTTCTCCGCTGGCTTACTAACTATCTCGGCAACAGAAGGCAGTGTACCATAGTTTGCAAGGCACTGTCAAAGCCTCTCCCTGTCACTTCAGGCATTCCTCAAGGTTCCCTTCTCGGCCCACTGCTGTTTGTGATCTACACTAACAACCTACAGGCAACTACAGAGTCAAAATGTTTTCTCCAAAATGCTACAATACTATCAAAACCAAAGAAGACTTTAAAAACTTCAAGGGGCACTCGATAGCTTGTACTGTTGGATCAGAGATTGGCGAATGAACTTTAACATTGAAAATGCGAGTGTGTTCATATTACAAGAAAAAAAAGATCCTGCTTATCACTGATATTATCCAGAGGATAATAACCTGAGCACCAGTGAGGGCCAAAAAGATCTTGGTTTGACTATTTCCAGCTATGGCCGGTGGAGCAAACACAGCTCAAAAGTAATTAACAAGGCATATTCAATACTAGGCCTATTGAAAAGAAACTGTTCTCGCAAATACTTCAGTGTCAGTGCAAAGAGACTTCTATACCTGGCTCTTGTAAGATCTCATCTTGATTGTGCCAGTGAGGCATGGTCCAGTCAGTCAATATCCATATCAACCCAGTTGAAAGAGTCCAGAGGAGGGCAACAAATTTCATACTTGGTATTCAAAATCACTCATTACCATACAAAGAGCGGCTCTCAAAGACCAATCTTATACCTCTGTCGTATTGGCATGAGATCAAGGACTTACTTTTTATTCATGGATTTCTGAATGGAAAATATAACATCAACATTCAGAATTTTGTCAAACTCGCACCAGAAAATAATCTTCTTAACTCGTGTCTTAATAACTTTATTTAACCAAGATGCTGGACTAAGCATTTTCAACAAAGTTTTTTTTATCAGATCATGTAGACTAAGGAACTCATTACCAAAAAATTAATGATCTAAAACTAGTTAGTTCTACAGCAAATTTTGAAAAGCAGTTAAAATGCAGATATCAATTAGCCATTAGCTCAAATTATGATGTCAACATTATGTGCACGTGGCACTCAATCTGTTTTAAATGCAGACAAATTCAAGACATCTCTTCGAATAATTTTAAAATTCGTTGTTAGTTTTAATAATCTTTAAAGTATTAATCACTTTTAATATTTTTTTACTTTTAATTTATTCTAAATTTTATTATACTTGTCAAATGAGAGTAAATTTTTAAACAGGATAAAGGATGGGGGGGGAGGCAGCTCTTTTTTGTTTTCATTGCTTTTACTGTAACGTAGATTGGTTTGATTGGGAGTGCACCTTGGTTAGGGTTATTACCTGTTCTGTACTTCCTAGTTGTGCCAGTATTTTTTTTTATCGATTGTGTTAGCTATAGTGTTGAGGATTTTTTTTAAAATTTTGCTATATGTAATCTTGCACAACTGAAATCAAGTATAAAGTATATGTAGTGTTTGCGTGCTCAGCACTGTTCAAAAGGGGAAACATTAGTCGTACTAGCCACAGAAAGGATTTAACAGCATTTAGCAGGGATTGTTACTATAGACTGTTATCATGCTAGCATGGCTTAAAAATGAATTCGGTTTAGGAGGAAAACAAGCCTAGAGTCAAATTAAACTTATTAATAATAATGAAGCAACATAATTTCTTAAAGATTGGCCACAAATATATGTAGAACTGATATGAAAGTTTGAAACTGGATGATTTTTCAGTGAAATATATGGTAGATGGGCATTTGTGCCTGTCCAGCCTCAATTCCTTGTTTTTTCTCAAAGATTTTATCTATAAATTTAAATAAGGTCAGAATATCAAGTTTAAGAACTTATATTTACATTTTTATTTAGTTTTTAGGAAATGTTTACTAAACTTTGTAGTTTTAAAGTTTGCTATTACTGTAGACAGTGCCGATTTTGGTGCCGGCTCAGCTTCTTGGTATATTAATATCTTTTTTCAGATAAGGGTCTACTGAAGAACTGAGAGCCTAATAATTTGTGTGCTACTCATCTGATATGTTAGACCATATTAAAAAATATCTATGAAAACCATTTCAGACCAACACACACCAAATGGCTTTTACTAGCTAAATTCTCCCAACTAGATCCCATACTTTTCCAGTTACCAGTTTAGGAGAATTTTGCTTTTCATCTTCAGTAGCTTTCTATGTTTGATCAACTTCCATTTTCTCATTACAAAATGACCTATTTCATATGAGTCATGTAAGGAGAAGTTAGATGTTGATAACTGAATGAGACTGAAATGTAAAGTCTGGAGATAACCCAAGTACTATCTAATGTTTTATTGATATTATTCTGTCAAAGGGTTGGTAGTTCGTTATGGTGACAGAAGAGAAGAACAGACCTCATCATCTCAATCAATTAATCAAGTAAAAACTAAATCACAAGGATGGAGTCAAAGGCATAGAAAAGGCAAAATGAATAACTGATCTTCAAATTATTATCTTCAACTTATAGTTATTTAAGTTGCTGAAAAGTACTAGATTTTAAGTTATAATTTTATCAGTTTATAAATTAGCTTTTACTTCTTGTAGAAAGCTTTTTGTGTTTTTTTCAGTTTTGTTAGCTTGGCATGTAAATACTGCCACAGTCTTTGCCATATGTGTGAGTAACTTGCCCCGGGGGATACTTCAGGGTCAAAAAGGTAGGGATGACTGTCGGAAAAGTCCCCAAAATACCCAAAAAAATACCAAGGGATAAAAATGTTCCACTCCTAAAAATACCTCTAAGTTTTAAAATTACCCTATAAAATACAAATTTAAAGCTGAAAATTTCCCTGGATAGCTAGCGGGTCAGCACTAAGCCCTCTCATGTTGTGCTGAACACGATATGTAGTAAATAAAGGCGTGTAGATATTTGCCAAAGGACTTTTGTCTTAACTTCTTATCAGAATGCACAATTGCAAAAACATTAGCAGTCCAATGGATTGGGGTTTTTCGACCCTAAAAAGCACCAGGCTCTTGGTTTAACACTGGTTTTCTTTTAACAACCCCTAAAAAATACCGGACATGTGATTTTAACCGCTAAAAAATATGACAGTCATACCTACCACCCCAATATAGGGAGTACCCCCCCCCCTAGGGTAACTTGCAATGATTAAGTAATGACCAGTTATCTTTTCTGCCAAACTGTAGTTATGTTCAAATTGACTCGTCTGTATATTAACAGGCAGCCACACTTTAGTAATACCTAGTTAGTTATTTTATAATTTGAAAAGGGAAAGTTGTGCAACTTTGTTGACAGTTCAAAGAATGGTACAATATAAGATTTTGTGTGTAATTGACAAAAAATTTGGGAAGTTTTGAATCCTTCCTTTAAAACGCATATTTTCATAGTAACTGTGGGTTTCATACTGTAAAATAATGACAAGTGGAGTTTTTGTATTGAAACAAATAATTTATAGACTGTTTCTGAAAGCCAGAATACTTATAAGGGAAAAACTTAGTTAAAAAATGTATAATGATGCTTTCTTGTGTATTGCATGAACCAATATGACCCTTAAGAGACTTTTGTTCTAAGCTTTAATAACTTTTCAATTTGGCTGCTTGTTGATTTGCATTTCAAAACTTTTTGTTTTTTGTGCAGGGTATTGATTAAAGAGTAGTCAATAAAAAAAGAAAGAAAAAGGCGTCAGAACTATTTGTAAGACATTTTATACCATTTAAGTCACTGACCATCAAATTTAATTCAAAGAATATCGAGTTTGAATCTTACTGAATGCAAGAATTCTGTGCAAACCGAAGCAAATGAATCTTGTGCATTTTGGTTAGACTCTGCTTAGCTACACCGCTTCTCAAAAATGTTAGATTTAAGTGCAGTTTGAATGTTTATAGTTAACTATCACATGCTCTGAGAGTCGAAATGTAACCATAACAATTTCTCATATTCATAGCCCTTTGATACTGCAGTTGGTAGAGCAAAGGACTGTAGAACTAACATCAAATCAAGTTCGAAGGACTATTTTTTGACTTTTTTTTCTTTTCTATATGAACTTGGTGTCATTAATGAAACAAAAACAAATGAAATTTGAAAAATACAAATTCTGAACCCAAATAATTCCTTCTAGATAATATGTGAATTTTTCTTAGCTTTTTTGTAGAAAATATTCAGATTTGTAAGTTCAAGAAAATTTGCACATGCATCATCTTTGGAATGGAAGGGTTGAAATATGGTAGTGTGACTTAGGATATGGGACATGTTCATGATTGGCCAGTGCTGAATGTGTCTGCTCAAAACCTTGCTAAATCATGTTTTTATTAGTTCTTCATAGCCAATTTTTGCTCAAGCTGTGTAGCTTTGCAATACTTACTACTCGCAAACTCTTACGTAACTGTCCCAGTGCGAGAGAGGAAAGATACATATTTATGTGCCTATGCATTTTTATATGAAAATGCCTTGTGGCCAAATATTGCAGTTGACTTTAAAAAATCCTATTTCCAACTTTGTTTGAGGGATTCATTGTTTTGCATAAAAGTAAACTCAGGTAACCTTTGTAAAAGAATGACTCAATAAAGGGTGTACATTAAAATAATCTAAAACAACTTCCATTTGATATTTTATCCTAGCCTATAGAACCAGAAACTAAGAAGAAGGTAATTATTATTATGTATATTATAATGAAGTTGTTAAACCATGGCCATTGAGGTGGACATGTGTCCTTTTAAATTAGTAGATGCAGCATTCTAGGCCATAAAAATGAAAAGAGTGAGGATTTTTTTGTAATGGGTTACACTTGTGAAAAACTTTGTCATATTTCTACTCCAAAAAGTTTAATTTCAAGTTATATTGGTCCTCGATTGGTGCCTTAGTTTCTTTGAAAGCTCGGAGGTTCAAAATCATCTTTGTAGATATCATTTAGCTATTCTGCAAAGTTTATTTAAAGAAGAGTGTAATAGCTATGGTTTTGAATCACAGTTGAGGTGTGTTTGCTTTCCTTATTTTGTATTTAGAAATAGTATAACTGTTAGTATTAAGCCATTTTTCGTAGAGATTTTTTTAACCCATCCCCTCTTGCGGGAATGACAAATTTTCCGAACACCTGTACTATGTAGTAGTATTAAATTTGTCTGAATAGCTTAGGATACTTTTCCCTTTCATTTTACGGATTATATTTTGTTTTTTGTTTGATCGGTAAAGATAATCTTGGTAATGAATCATTGAGACAGTCCTATGATATTTTTGCAATGTATTCTCTAATTAGGTAGTAAAATTTGATAAACTGGCTAAGAGGGTAAAATCTTCAAGTTAGCCAGACGTCGTGAAAGATCAATATTTTTATTTGTTTGAATCTGAGTTTCAATCATATTAACTCTTTGAGACAAGCAATGATATTAAAATTGGTTTTCAACAACTAGCGCAGAAATCAAGCTTTTATATAGCACGGTAATTAAGGGCTATATACTTATGTTTATTGAACAGAATAACAGTGAAACTTACAAAATTATGCGGCATTTGTAAAGGTTAAGAGATCGTTATTTAGGGTAAGGGGTTAACAAGGGTTTTTTTGGCAGAGGAGCACTCTGGTTTGATTTTCTGTCATTATAAAATGCTGATACTGCAGTATATCATGTGGCTTTGTCTTTTGCTTTATGGCCGTCTGTTTTCGGTCGCTTTAAGTTATTATAAGAAACGATTAGGTGGTGGAAGCGGTTAGAGTATTTATAAGATTATTTATTTTTTCGGGATTGTAAAGCTAAAGTGATTAAATAAAGTTGGAAAGTTTGATAGTATCTTGTTCTCATTCAAATTTACCAGCGTGAAAAAAGGTCCTCGGCCCTTTCAATCCCAATTGTGTTCGTTGAACAAGTTTTGGGAGTATCGTAGACGCTCTAAT
>JAOBRD020502924.1:0-17231 GCA_027575215.2 Hydrozoanthus sils | reverse complement strand
CCCCCGGCCCCCCCCCCGGCCCCCTAGCCCATCCAACATACAACTTCCTTCTCATCCAGTAACATTTGCTTTACAGAGAGACTTCTTTAATTTCCTTCTGCAATTACGAAGGGTGCTCGATTCTCCAGATAAAATTCGAACTAGGTATTCAATAGTTTTGCATGGTTTGAAAAAAACCATCATATTCAGTGCCCATCAATTGCTTGTGATACGACAGGGCGACGACATCAACATGCTTTCAAAATCTATAACCGAGTTTAATGATAATTGATTCTTTTCACGTTCGTTGAGTCAATCGAAAACCTAATGTTAGCACTCTCTAACTTCCTGAAATGGAAAGAGCAGGTGAAGGTTAGCAAGTACCGAAAATGTAAGGGTTTAATGTTGATAACTGTGGCCTGTAAGGTTTATAAAAACGAAAAACTAACAGAGAATGTGTCGGAAGTTTGCTTTGGCCATGGACGGGCATTGATGCCCTTCCAGCCTCGCTCCGATGCTCAGTTTCCAACACATTTGCAGAATAGGCTAGTGCACAGTTTTCAATATTAAATCCCAGAATTTTTGGCACATATTAATTCTCACCTACTCTTTCAATTTCTGATACTTACAGATCTAACGTCAAGTTTTCAGTTTCCTCGAGGAGCGTAAAAATGGTCTATTGACTAAATAAGATAAAGATTTAATCAAAAATATTAAGTTAGCAAGTAAAAGCCCGAAGACAGCCAACTTAAAAATCCTTGAGCAACAGGGTGGGGGGAGGGGAAGGAACTATCTACAATAACTAGGGATAGAACTAGAAAGCTGCGTTGTTAACAGCACCTACCTATCAAGAATTTCTCTCTCTTCTGTCCAGAGCTGCCTCGAATTAGACATGTAGAAAACAGGAACAAAAGCGTGAAATGAAGCCCCATTGGCCAGTTCTGCAGAGTTCCCATGCTTCTAAAAGTTAAACAAAGGACTTTAATATTGTGAATCGCAATTTATTTGTTTTAACTTGGCAAATTTTACGTTTTGGTGTTTGACATATGACAAAAAACGAGTGAGATCCAGAATTTTTTTTATGTTAACACTACACACAATGCTTCTAATAATTAAACAAAGAACTCTGCTTTTGTGAATCGCAAGTTTATTTATTTTAACTTAGCAAATTTTGGGTTTTGGCTAAGACGAGTTTTGACATATGCCAAATACATAATAAGAAAAACGAAAATCGAGTCAGATACAGAATTGTTTGATTTAAACACTACTACATCGTGCTTCTAAGAACTAAACAAACTAAAGGACTAGAATACTCTAACTTTGTGAATTGCAAATTGAGTGTTTTAATTGAGCAGTTTTTGTTTTGGTTTAGATGATTGAGTTTTGACACATCAACAAAGCAAAATACAAAACGAGTCAGTTCACGAACTGTTTGATGGAAAGACCAGCTCGCTGGTTTCGTGGGCGCGTGTGAAATTTTTAATCACTCTTAAAAGAGCCCTTAAAAGGCGAAAGTCTGATTATGACAGGATTGACAGCTGTCAGTGAATACAACCCGCACTGTTAAAGTGCCTTTATAAACATTAACCAACTGTCTACTAATTTGAGGCCTTGTACTACCGGCTTTGAGATTCAGCAAGAATCTTACAACAGTTTAGTGAGTCCATATAGCATGAAATAACGACAAGATTTCGAAACAAGGTCCTTAGGTAAGGTTTTCAGATGATTTTGGTTAAACGTCCATTTGCAAAATCATGCAAGGCCTGTAGTTTTGATATCACACACAAAAAAGAAATCAAACAAATTAAAACTTTGCAAGTTGATTGCTTTGTTTAAGTGTGCTTCTTTCGCATCCATTTAAAGACCAACAAAGAACGGATGGCAGGAAAGGGAAGACCTTACCTGTTTAAAGCACTTTGGTGAATGACAGTCAATTTTTTGGCTATAATTCTATGACAGCAGCTTTTCTAAAGTGAGTGATGTGTCATATATCAAAATTATGAGAAGTTTTTTAGTTGAGTTTGATTACTGGAAAAAAGAAACAGCTGTACCATCGCAAGATAACATTAATATAATACACAACTTTTACAGCAATTAATTTAAGTAAAAGGAAAGCTATTGATCGAAAGAAAATTATTTTGATATTTTGTAGGCGCCTATATAGGCGTTGCTTTTGGGACATTTTTGGGGTGTTCAAGAGGTTTTTCTGGCTTAAAAGAATAAAGAAGAAAGAATTGAGAAACTAAAGATTCGTAGTCTGATTTTGTCGGCGGCACAGTGGCCGAGCGGTCGCGAGTTCGAGTAACGGTCAGACGACTGTGTTGCGTCCTTGAACAAGACACTTTACCTGACTTTGTTCCAGTCGACTCAGCTGTATAAATGAGTACCAGTTCTGCTAGGGGCTGACCTGCGGTAGATTAGTGTCCTGCCCAGCTAGGGGCCGGGAGTCAAATACTCTCATCCGCTTATAACTACAGAAACTTGAGATAAGCACCGGCCCATGAGTCACTTCGGCTCAAGAAAGGATTTTGCTTTACATAAACGAAGTTAAGGTTTGCTGCACTGTTTTTTGAATAAAAACTTTTTTTTTATAAGAACATGAGGCTGAAAAATGTCAAAAACATCAAGAACATTTTAAGAACATACTGAGGCTGAGGAAAAACGAAGAACTTTTATTTTGGACACTAGCACTGCAAAAGACTGTGGATGTTTTTCTTTTATCAGTTGCTATGTTCATCCATCAGCGAAACATCGCCTTTATTGTTGTACATGTACCAGTTTGTTTTAAATCTTTTTATTTATTATCATTTTTCTTTTTGCCGGCCATGATGTTAGCGCAGTTCAATAAAGAATATATTTGCTTCCGGTTGATTTGTACGAATGGACATCAAATACGCACTTTTATGTTTGAGAATTTTAAGGCCGAAATCTTCAATTTATGCAAGAACATTTTGCCACGGCCCAAAAACTAGACGTGATTATAAAAAACAAATGTCCTTAATTTGAACATACTACTATTCAGTGAATCCATGACATTCAAATCTATGTCCATGTATCTAAATTAGTCGTTCTAAAAACTCCTCTGTTCAGTGAGTCGCCTTTATTTAATAAGGTATACAATTATAGTTAATTTTATGCCTCAACTAAAAAAGTTGATAGATAATACATTTGCTCCAAATCGTCAGCAACAGTTTAAAAAAAAAAAAACTTACGGCGAGTGTTTAAAGCTAACACCTTTGCAGTGACTAATAACAAATAGCTGTCCACATTGGCGAAGCGAGTTTCCCTCATGACAAATTTCGGACTGTTTTTATGTTCCCACTAGAGTTTTAAGTTTGGCTTAAACTAAAAAATTTACTTCCTACAAACGCATTTTCTTCAGCAAGTGAATATTAAGGAGATTAAGCAAACAAGGTCGAACTCTAGAGTCGATTCCTTAGCCTGTTAGAGAAATATCATTTGTTGGCATCATAACGATAAGATTGAATAAGAAAAGATGCAAGTAATACTTGTGTAAGATGACAACATGTGACATTCTAGTCGAGTTGCGCGGTGGCCTAAAAAATGCACACTTTAATTACTTTAAGTATCTTCAAAATTGTAAAAAAAACCTTTGAGTTTCAAACTTTGTCGATTACCGCGCGGCCGATTCCGACAACTAACCATGATATAAACGGCCATCGCGCGTTTTAGTCTTCTAAAGAAAAAAACCCTCAGTTTTGCAATTACGTCTTGTGTTTGTAACGTGTCAACATATGACTAAGGTCTTACTTTGATCCAGTGCTAGTACACCACAAGCAACAAAAACTCGTAAGAACAAATTAATTGTGTCACGATTCTGTTTCAATATCAAAATGTGTTGAGCCCTATCATTTTCAATCTGGTTAAGTAGTTTGTATGTGTATGCGTCCAATTTCTATCAGGAGAGATACTTCGAAATGCGCAACCAACATATTCAAAACTAAACCACATATATTGTTAGCAAAGCACTTTCCTACATATGCATCTGTAATGCTATACATATTCCTTCTTAAACGCTCGATCTTCGAAAAGGCTTTTCTCATTTTTCTTTCTTTCTTCAAAACGTTTTTGTTAGCTTGTCAAGAAAACCTTGTTTTTAAGAAATTGATAATTTACCTGATTTTCTTTTGAGCTTTTCCTAAGTAGACCGAATGACTTCCAGTTTGGTTGAAGGAAGTGCTAAACGTCTAGTGTAGAAACGAGACCGGTAAAACTGATGTATGTCGCAACACACGTTTTTAGCTGTACAGAATAACTATCGCGTTTTTACACAGTGCGCTATAAATAGTGAAGGCAATTTTGAATTATTAACACAAAGCTTGGGTCAACACCAATTCTACTGGCCAGGAAATGACAATTCAGTATCCTGCAATTAACTTAACAAATCGTTTTTAAACCTATTATTATTTGTAGAAATAAGTCTAGATAGTACACTCTCCACGCCGATCGACTGATTTGTTTGCTGTTTATCGATCAGATTTTGTCACTGGTTCAGAATTTAAAAGTTTCCGAGAGAATTGAATACAGCTGGAAACGATTTTGATTTCGCTTCAATTAGCATTTTTCTGCCACAGGATTTTTGAATAAACAAATCATAAAAGTGAGCAAACGATGATTCCTAAATCAACAGTGTTTTTCTCGAGTTCTTCTAATCTGTTGCGTTGCAGATTGTTCCCACCGGCTGAAGAACAAGATTAGTATCTGCCCGAGAAGGACATGTGTACGTACAAGTCAAGCCGAAAGAGCCGTGATAAAAACTGATCAAAGAACGATTCGTTTTTGTAACTAATTATTACTAATATTTTCAAGTTATAATTACGATGCTAACTAGTTTTAAAGTCGTTCACTTGCAAATCAAAGTAAAATTAAACCATTAATTTGGTTTCCGAGAAGCTGCTGTACTTTTGATAACAAAAGCTTTCGAGCATGCCCTTTGATCTCAGTGTAGTGATTAACTTAAAGGCCTTTGGATCGAAGCTTTTACAAAAGCTTTTCTTAGCTTCAGAATCCAGTTTTGTAAGTTAATCATAACTTTGACAACCTTCAGTCTCAACATCATGCATCGATCAAATCGAAGCTTAAACACCCCCCCGGCAACCTCCGGGCATTTGACCAGCTTTCATGCCCCAGTGGCGGGAATTTGGCACCAAGATGTGTCCCGGGGGTCGGGCATTTGAAAGTAGGGGCGGGGGAGGGTCGGGCATTTGAACAAAACCGAAATACCTGATCGAACGATTCATAGTTCCTACAGTGAACTCGCATGACATAAATCAAAGCATTTCTCAAACAAAATACTATTAGAAATTTAGATAATATAAAGATATATCTTGCTTCATTCATATTTTAATAGTTGCATTTAAGAACGTTTTTAAAATAAAAAATAACAATGAATCATCGCATGGCAGTTCGATTTTGTAAAATACAAAAAAACGAGAAATCAAATTTTTCAATGCATTTTTTCACCCGGGTGGAGGCGTTTGACCGGGCATTTGACCGGCAATCCTGTCCCGGGGGTGGGGAATTTGACCATAAAAATTTCAATAGTTCAAATGCCCGGAGGGCTGCCCATGCAGGGGGGATGTTTAAACTTCTATTTGATTGATGCGTTAATCTAAGTGAATTTACTGTATGGATGTTTATGAGAAACATCCGAAATTCCTGAACTAGGAACTTGATTCAAGTTTGCCCTCCTCAGGTTTGGTCGGGCTGTTTCTATCCTATAAAAAACTTGGGCTCAAAATTGATTTTTATTGTGTTCCTATTCGAAATTCTCAAGTTTGTAAACTACGGGATAACTATGGTAGCGACTACTGGGGTTGCGTATTACACGAAGTACTCTGACAATTATGGGACCGCTGTCTTCTGTAATGCAGGCGGCATTTGGTAGCTAATGGTTATGAAAAATGCTCATATTGAACCTGATTTGCAATGGTATTAGCACGAACGCGGAACAAAAGTCCGAACAGGAAAAATTAACAACGAATGTAGTATATTTAAAGTAAAGGACAGTTTTACGAACAGAAGTTATTTTATTTTATTTAATCCTGAGATATGATTCGTTTCATGGCATCGCTTTGGCTACATGTTTTGTTACTTCTGTCTTGTTTATGTAGACAGAAAGCTGCTAATAATCTCGATGAAAAGCATTCGATTGTGTTTCCTCCAAAACTCGCTGTTTCTACGGGCAAAAGCCCAATTCCACTTGGTCATTTAAAACCGTTTGGACATCAAAGAGCTCCCGATGGACCAGTACAAGAGTATAAAGAAGTTTTGTACCCAGAAGAGTTCTGGAACAGTCACGTCGTGCACGAAAAACCTCTAGTGTTCCGACAAGCTATCAAAGATTCGCCAGCCATTAGTAAATGGACGGACAGCTATTTGAGGCAAAAATACGGGGACTTGGATGTTCTGATTGAATTAAAGCGAGAAGACAGGGAGCACTCGGCGAAGAGAATGAATATTTCAACATTTTTGGATCGTTATAAGAACGAAGATATGTATGTTGTTACAGTTTTGCCCAACCCAATGAGGGAAGAAGTTCAGGTGAACAATTAAGTCAGTTATTGTAACTGTGGTAATTATATATCAATTGTCGAAGGCTATTCTTTTTCACCTCTTTGGTCGGGGGTGAATCATTAAACTTGTGAAGGGCTTATATAATCCACAGATTACAGATAGACAGTTACAGCTAACAGGTTCTAGTCTAAAACAAAATATTTATAAAATAAAAATTGAAAAAAATACTCTTATCCCACTTTAAAGTCCCTATCAAGCAAAACTTTTTACTTTTTGGTCTAGAACTGTTGTCATCAGTGAACTCAAAATTTGAATAACCAAAGAAAATTTCCACATTTAAGTATGCTTTTTAATAAAAAAAACAAGATTGGAATGTAAATTTTGACCAAGCAGGCTGGGGATTGGTAACCTGTATATATAGCAATAGTGAGTTATGTGGCTTTTGTTTAAAAAATTTCATTTTTGTTAGAAATGTCATAAAATTTTTATTTCAAGGGAATAGTTCATTGATTAAAGTTACAAACAATGTGACTTTTAATATTGTAGCTAGAATAGAATTTTTTGAGATAAAAAATTAAGATTGTCTCTGCTTCATGCCTCATGCTACGTCATATGCCTCCCGCTATGCCACCATTGCGTGCTTCAAGCCTCAAAATTACAACAGGAACAATGAGAAAAGGTTTTATTTTCGAAAATTACTGTTAATAAAGGGTTCTACTTTTCATCTGGAACTTTAAAAAATAAGCTTGACAGGGACTTTAAGGTTGATTAGTTTGCTGTTACTAGCAGTAATAACGATAATAACTATAATTTTTTTAATAATGATAGTATTCAATAATAATTATAATTATTATTATTATTATTATTATTATTATAATTTGATAATGAAAATTATTGGTAGAATCATATCAGACAATGTTTTGGTGTTCTTGTGACACCATCATTAGGTCAAAATAAAATAAGATATTTAACAGTTAACAAGAATATTTAAAATGTTCAAATATTCTTCTTAGCTGAATGTTTTATTTTGTTTTGACTTGATGGTGTCATTAGAATACTGAGGTATTGTCTTTGATTCTATCTGTAGTTTTGATTATCAAATCTATAACGAGTCATTATCATGCCTGATAAAAACAATAATAATAATAATGGTACTCTTAACTGCTGAATAAGCATACAGGGAAAAATAGTAGTATAGGGTGGACAATATACTAAAAACCTAATAGTGGTATAGGGCAGAATAATAGTATAGGGTGGAAACATCTTGAATAGTCCCTAGTAGTATTTGGTCGATTAATAATATAGGGTAAAAATATCTCGAAATGTCAATAATTTAGTATAGCTGGGTGGTATAGTAGTATAAAATGGAATGTTCCAAACACAAACTTTATATTTCTTCAGAAAAAAATACATACTTAAATCAATATCTTTAGAGAGTAACTTGCCCAGATGGATGAACCTTATTTGTGTCCGTCTGGCTATTAAAATCGCTGGATTTTAATAGTCAGACGGACCCAAATAAGGTTCAAATAAGATGGAAACAGCCAAAAACTAATAATTGTACAGACCCAAATAAGACCCATATAGGGTGGAAAATTTGCTCAGAAAAAATAGATGTACATACATTTATGTTTATTCAGGAGTTAAGAGTAATGATGATAATAATATTAACAATAATGGTAATAATAATAGTTAACAGTAACTATAACTAACCATACTAATAGTACTACTACATATAATAATAAAAAGCCATTGCACTTGACTTGGTAAGGATCTTATTCTGCAGCTGTTCAAGCCGTTAGTTAAAAGTTTCAAACTTTTATGCACAATTCATTTTTTATGCACAAATCATTAAAATCTAGAATACATTAAAGACCAGTTTACACTACACCAAATTTTCAGTATCCACAGGGTAAAAATATTTGCATGAATGCCAAAAAAAGGATTGTACATGGCTCAAAGAAAATTTCCAGTGTAAATTCTGTTATCAGGGCTGGGCAAGAACTATATATCTAGAGTATAGAAACTTATAGACCTATTATATGCTGACAAAAAACAGTATTAAATTTAAATCACCTTCCTTTTGTTGATAATAAAACCAAGTTATTCACTTATGCATGTAGATTCCAAGATGTTTACTTTGTGGATCATTTTTAAAATTCATTCATGAGCTCAACTTCTGGATGAGTTCCGGTGGCACAAGGTCGGTCATTCATTATGATGCAGATCACAATATTCACTGCTTAATTGCTGGTCGCAAGGATTTTATGATGATGAGTAAGCAGGGGAATGAAGATAACCTTTATATGGTGGATAAGGTTTGTTGTTTTATGAGACTCTAATTTCCTGGTGTTTAAAGTGCCTTTGAAGTGAAAAATTTTGTTACCTCAGTGGAAGACCTTACCAAATGAGGAATAGCTGTGAAAAATTTTGTAAAAATCTTTTAAGGTTCTCGAGATATTAACATTTTAATGTTTTCAACTGATGATGTCACCTTGTTGGCAGGCAAATTTTCAATCTTTTGAAATCTGCTGTAGTTCCATAACCTTTGGATGAATTTTAACCAAACTTGAGCTGATGATGTATCAAGAGATTTTCCTTAGAATAGTTATTAATTTTCATTAATATTGTCATAGCAACAGACTGGGTTCCAGGCTCCAGATGAGAATTTCCAAATTAATGAGGTTTTTTACGTTAAGCCAGAAGTTGTGCAACATTTTATGATATAATCTCTATTTTTCTTACCTTGTAAAAGAAAGATACAAAGATTTGGTTTAATTGCCTTGGTGAAAGTTCTTGGCATAACAGAAAATTTGTTTTTTTACAAACGGGGCCTGGAACTGAGTTTGTTGCCATGATGTCGAAATGTTGCTTCTATTCTGCAGAAAACCTCAAGATACATCATCAGTCCAAATTTTGATAAAATTCACCCAAAGGTTATGGGTTTGCTGCAGATTTCAAAAAATTGAAAATCTGCCACCAACAAGGTGACGTCAGTTGAAACTATTAAAATGTTAATATCTCGAGAACCATAAAAATTTTGACAAAACTTTTTCACAGCTATTCCTCATTTAGCAAGGTCTATCCATTGAGGTAATAAAAATTTCACTTCATAGGCACTTTAAAGGGGTTCTCAGATCTATGTACAACATTCTTGGTCAGAAATTAAAAGTTTGCTTTAGTTAACAAATCCCTATCAGCAGCTCAAACTTAAAAGTTAGGTGCATGTAACTAATGCCAAGCAATTCATTTTGGTCATCTCCACAGTTTGAGTTTCCGACATGCCCCCATTTCGAAACTGATGTGACACATGCTACGGTTGCAGTGCCAGAACCCCTCTTGTTTTTTGCTATTAATAATAATCTTATTTATTGAGAGTGGAGACAGGCACTGTAGCTGTAACACATCACATTTTATAATGGAGTTGCAAAGAAAATTCAAATTGTGGAAATAATTAAAATAAATTGCTTGGTGTTAATAATATGCACATAGCTATCAGTTTTAAAATGCAGAATATGAACATAGAATTAACAAAAATTAAATTTTTATTCAAGATGACCTCTCAATTCTTTGCAAATTTTGTTTTTAATACCATTGCCAAACTTTGCTAAGCTAAACCTTTTCTTGAGCCTACTGGCCCATTAGGCCAGCGCTTACCTCTGGTTTCTGTAGTGTTAAGGGGATGAGAGTCTTTGACTCCTGCTGGACAGGACACCAGTCTGTTGCAGGTTAGCTCCCAGCAGAACTGGTACTCACTTATAATACAAGCTGAGTCGACTGGAACAAAGTTGGGTAAAGTGTCTTGTTCAAGGACACAACACCATGGCCTGGCTGGGCTTGAACTTGCAACCTTAGGATTGCAAGCCGAACACGCTAACCGCTCAGCCACTGTGCCACCAAACTTTTTACTTCATGACAATCTTCAACAAATACCAGATCTTCAGTTGCTTTGTGTTCTTGTTGGTTCCTTTCAATTAAACATAAACAAATGAAAGCCTGGGTCAATAAATTTACACTGTTTTTTGTACCTCAAAAGCTCTTGAGAAAAAAAGTTTATTTTTGAGTTGGGAAGAAGAACAGGTGATCTATATACATTTTAAACTTTGAAGACATATTTTTGTTGACAACATTTCACATGCATACTTTGCTCGTTAACTCTTGAAAGTCTGATGATAAATACAGATTTGTACTCTCTCGTCCCATTTTGAGAAACTTTACATAAAGACCATGGGTCCATCTGCCCCCAATCTCTTTCCCCACTCTATTTGCCTTGTAAGGATGACTCACACTCATAATTTTATGCATTTTGAATTCAGTATATAGTACAATGTACATATATAGAATGTAGTGCAGCTGTCTTATTTAATTTTTACCTGACTGTAACCAGTTAACCATAGAGTTTGGTTACTGCACAAGTACTAGAGCAATGGCTACTTCAATGAAATAGATATATTTTGAAGTTAGACAACTTGTTCTGCAGGATCAGTTTTCAGGCTCAAGGTATTCCATGGTAAACCCTGACAGTATAGACTTGAACAAGTATCCAAACATTAGCAATGTGAGGTGGACGTACACCACAATTTATGCTGGAGACTGTATTTATATCCCAGCAGGTAATTAATTTTGCGTTTCATCTCCAATATTAAATAATAACATTTCTATCTATATGCACAATGATCTGCATGTATTTGAATCATTCCCATCTCACCTTGTTGTTTTTGATGCAGCAAATTGTAGTGTTTCACCAAAAAACTTTTCATAATTGAAAAAGTAAAATGTGTATAAGTTGTCGAGATGTTTTGATTAACAACAAGCTCTGTTAAAGGTGATTTAACTTAGATATTTAGTCATTTCATACCCAGACACATCGAATGATGAGTTACTGAATTTTCTCCTTTAGAGCTGATCATTTTTATACCAGTTTTTATTACATTAATTTAGTATATTCACACCAGTTTATCAATATCTAACTTCTCCTTGCATAACACATGTATAAACTCTTCAGCTCAACCCAGTTTATTAACATCTAACTTCTCCTTACATAACACATATAAACCTTTTCAACTCCATCCAGTTTATCAACATCTAACTTCTCCTTACATAACACATAAACCTTTTCAACTCCATCCAGTTTATCAATATATAACTTCTCCTTACATAGCACATAAACCTTTTCAAATCCATCCAGTTTATCAACATATAACTTCTCCTTACATAACACATAAACCTATTCAACTCCAGCCAGTTTATTAACATCTAACTTCTCCTTAGATGACACATACAGATTAAGACATTTGGTACATAATTCAAAGGTATCCTCGGGGAACTTTGTTAGGCAGTAGGTTGTGTTCAGTGTGGCAGTTGGATGGGTTTACAACAAGCATATAAAAACTTTGATTGACATGTCTACTGAAACTGCTTCGTATAGGCCCACGATTTTTTTTGTTTATGTAATACGTACCTTGAACCCACAGTAACACCTCCAGAAGCCTGCAGGGCATTACAAATTTATCAAAAGTCATTATGAATCTTTTTGCAAAATTAAGGTAAAAGGTGTTAAGTTTGGTAAAATTGTTCCTAGAGGTCTTAAAAGGTATTAAATTTTTAAAAAAAACTGAGTTGCGCAATAGCAGTCGTTTTTCCATATATTCTTTGAATATTCACTGAGTTTTGTGCTACTGAATCCGACGAACGCTGCGTCTTGTTTGTGTATTCCTTTCTGCATGCTAAGTGTGCAAATCAGTGGAAGAAGCCTGGGTACGATTTTCAAGACACATGACTTCGTCGACGCTTGTTCGTTGTGCGGTATGGTGCTTATTCGAGGATTTGTGGTAGTTTTGCATTTAATTTGAAAGTTTTTTACATTTATAGTTTGTTCTCCTTTCAACAGAGTATATACATCAAGTGCGATCGTACAACCGAAGCATTTCAGTCACCATGCTCTTCACAGAAGACGCAGATGGGAAATTCTCACGTGATGGATGTGACAAAGCTACATTCGACTACACCCCCCTGAGTAAAGTACGTGTACACTGGACATATAACAAAGGAGACAAGGTGATCGAGATGGGATACATGAACGTTGAGATGCTACGAATGAGTGTCGTGAAAGCATTAACGACGTTCAAGACAGGCAAGGTAATGCATATCTTAATGTTACTTTCATGACTGAGTGTGACTTTTGATGTTGTTCTGTGGATGAGGGAGGGTTGGAAGAGAGGCTGTGGTTAGGAGTCACGATGATACATGAAGATGAGACGTGTGAACGTTGAAAAATTTTGGGTTGATTTTGTGCAAGAGTGGATCCAGTGCAAGACAGACAAGGTAATGTGCACACTTGTTAACGCTGTTCAACGGGGGAGGGGAGGGTGAGGAGGCTGTTGGTTAGTGTCAGATGGAATACATGAAAGTTGAGATGTTACGAATGAGTGTCGTGAACTTACTGACGGCATTCAAGATAGACAAGGTAACACACATGTTAATGGAACATTGTTTTGAGCTGACAGATTTAAAAAGCCGAAACATGTTATACTTGACAGAAGAATTGTTCATTCGTTTTTTTATTCAACAGATATTCGCGGAATATGAAGTGGATATCTGGTGAACATGATAACCTAAATAATTCCCTGAGCTTCAGGCGAACGATTGCTTTAGTAAAATTACTCATGTGATTATCAGAGACAAAAATAGCCATCGTCCAATAATTGTGGTAATTGTTATGTCCTCGGTCGTGCATATCGATATCTGAACATTTCTCCCCGGAGCTTATCTCTCACTAATTAATTAGAATCACCTCACACGAGATAGTTTAGGCCGGCATAATAACCAAGCCTCCAAAAATCAGAGCAGCGGAGCTTCTAGAATAACCTGGGAAATGTTACTTAAAATATGGCAAAAAAGTTTATCAGTGTTATAGTTACGTTAAATTTTCAGTTATTTGATAAAGATTATACGTTGTACTTGACAGAAAAATTGTTTGTTATTTCTTAAAATGTGTGGAAATTCTTATATTGTATTTATGTTGCAGCTGACAGAAGAACTGTTCGTCAATTTTTCAGTTTTTTGATAAAGTTTACGTTGTAGTTGACAGAAGAATTGTTCGTTCTTTCTTGAAATGTGTTGAAAATTTTATGTTATATTTATATATGTTGCAGCTGACAGAAAAACTTTTCATCAATTTTTCAGTTTTTTGATAAAGTTTAAGTTGTCGTTGACAGAAGATCTGTTTATTCATTCTTGAACTGTGTTGAAATTTTCAGATTATATTTACGTTGCAGCTGACAGAAAAACTGTTCATCAAAGTTTTTAACGTGTTATAAATATTTTATGTTGCAGCTGACAGAAGAACTGTTCATAGAATTCTGGAATCAGGTTGTTACTAACGAGGAGGAGCAAGAGGACCCTGGATTAGTATTCAGGACATTGATAGATGTCAATAACAAAGGTCATGTGACCAAGGAAGATCTGATGGAACTGAGCCAGGAAAACCTAAAGGGCCTGGCACGAGCCATGGATCCGCCCCACGGGCCGGAGCACAGCAGTGTTACTGGGGACCTGGGGAAGGATGATTTGAAACGGATGGTAAATGACAGCAAGGGACCAGAAAATGGAAGAGAAGAGCAAAATGTAAAAGACGAACTCTAACACGTCGATTTTTGAACTACCCAACCCATCTCTTTACAGTCTGTAGCGGAGTGAATAACTTTTGTCAACCCTGCCATTCTTTTGACAGTACCTAATACTTCAAGATAATTGGCGGAACTACACTCCAAGAAAAACTAAGTTACACTTTGCCTTAAAGTGCCAATGAAATATAAAATTGTATTGCCTCAATGGTTAGACCTTGCTAAATGAGGAATAGCGGTGAAAAAAGTTTGTCAAAATATTATATAGTTCTCGAATTATTAACATTTTTTAAAATGTTTTAAACTGATGACGTCACAAGGGTGACAGGCAAATTTGCATTTTTAAAAATCTGCTTCCAATCAATAACCTTTGGATGTATTTAAGCCAAACTTGGACTGATGCTATATCTTGAGGTTTTCTTCAGAATAGTAGTTATTTCACATCGTTATGGCAACAAACTCGGTTCCAGACCCCTATACCTTAAAAACAAACTTTCTGCTATTCCAATAACTTTCACCAGGGAAATTAAACCAAATCTTTGGGTTTTTTTCTTTTACAAGATAAGAACAGGAATTATGTTGTAGATTATTGCACAACTTCTGGTTTGACGAAAAACCTCGTCAATTCAAAATCTCTCGTTTGGAGCCTGGAATCTAGTTTGTCGCCATGACAACGAAATTTAGTAATTATTCTGAGGAATACCTTGAGGTACATCATCAGACCAAGTTTGGTTGTATTTCTTTCAAAGGTTATGGATTTGCAGCAGATTTAAAATAAATGTAAATTTTACTATCGCACATGTGACGTCATCAGTTCAAAACATTAACATGTAGTAATATCTCGAGAACCATAAAAGAATTTAACAAAATGTTTTCACTGCTATTCCACATTTGGCAAGGTCTATCCACTGAGGTAGAAAAGATTTTCATTTCATAAGCACTTTAATCTAAAACATCGCACGGCACAAGAAGATGTTTTAACCAATTTTGAAAAACAAGACATCGAAAGACTCGTACTTGTTTCATTATGGTTTAGGCAGCACCTTGTGCCTAATTGTGCACCCGTCAAAAAATCTTGAATATTTGAACTAAAGTTAACTTCGAAGCACTAGTTTAGCCAGCGTAGCAGGCTTCCTAGAGCCGCTGCTGGCTACTGCTGGAAGGAACGGAAGAATAAGAAAAAGTCACAAATTCGTACATACAAAAAGAATACGCGTTAACTGGGTTACATTTGTATATAACTACTTAATTAATTGACCAGGCTATCACAGGTATTAAAAATTGAAATGCTACTGAAGCGATTTTTGTCATTGGTATTTTTATAGCTCTTGGAGCTTTTCCAGCACTTCTATTCAAATGTAAATGGCAAAAAAAGTGCTTACCTGACCATCTTAAAGGAATCCTCCACTGTTTAACATTAATAGTTTAAAATAAAGCTTCTATTAAGGCTGTGCCCATATCAGCAGCTCAAATTTCATGATCCTGTACATAAATCTAACACCAAGCGATTTTAGTTTGGTCATTTCCACGGTTTAAATTTCCCGCGAGCCGCCATTTTGAAACGTGACGTGTTATGGTTGCAGTGCCAAACCCCTCTCGTTCATTGTTATTGTATTCATCGAGAGTGGAGACTGGCACTACAAACATAACACGTCACATTTCAAGATGGCGGCGCGCAGGAACTTCAAGCTGTGGAAACGATCCAACTAAACCGCTTGGCGTTAGATTTAAGTGCAGAATTATCAAATTTGAGGCCAATAACGTTACACAGGTGAGAATTCTTTAAGTCCGTGAAATAAGCTTTCAAAATAGTGCATTCAGTGCGAATTAAATTGAAAACATACGACGGTATATTATAGTAGTGTTTACAGCGAACTAGTGAGCTTTTTGCTCAAATACTGGGCCGCTGGCCACCAGCCGTGCAAACTTTGCCACGATCATATACCCGGGAAAGTGAGATTGATCCCCCGCCTTTCAAATCCTTCGACATCACTCATGCCTAATGAGCTTAAAATGTTTTCGCAGCTTTGGCGCTAAAATAGGCATTTAAAATAACTTGTAACAAGTGTCTAAAGCGGAAGTTATATGGGTCAAACTTTAATTTTAAATTTTTTATATTACTTTTAAGCTTTTGCTTCAGTGGTACTTTAAGAAAAGCTGTCAAGACCTCCCTCGAGTTAATCTTCTCGAGTTAATCACCTAAAACGAAGTTTCTCACACCCAAATCCTTTTATAGCAAATTATGTCCCTAGGTGCTATCATAATATGCTTACCTACATATCAATTATCATATTATCGCCTCATCATATAGAGATTACTAGCACGTTGGTAAATTTGTAGAGAACTTTAGTATCGTTTTTTTTAAACGTAATTTTCTTAACAAGAATCGTGAACCCAATTAAATTCTCGGACCTGCGACCGTATGCCGAGATCGGTTCAGGACTGCAATAACTTGAAGCTTTTCCACAAAAATAAAAAAAACAGTCTACATAAATGGCATAATAAATGGAATAATGACTTTAATATCACTACAAATAAAGTAATTCGCTCGCAAAGTGAGATTACAGTAAAGCTTTCACAATGCTAGTTACTCAAAAAGTAATTTTTTTGTGATAATTTCCCTTAGCAATTATAAGTTGCGTATGTTTTTGAAGCAAAATAATAAAAATATTTAGCGTTAGGAGTCCTTGTTTAGAAGGTGGCCTGTTTATTGTTGAGAAGGAAGATTTGTCTTGGAAAAACCTAGAAAGTAAACAATGATTGTTTGTGACCCGTCTACACTGGTTTTTATTTTATAAGAACAATAGGCTGAAAATCACCAAAATATTAAGAACTTGCTTAGGCTGAGAAAAGCTGAAGAAGATTCAGTATATTTATGATAACCTATTGCAAATAATCCATACAGTGTTATTAAAAGATTGCTTTTCGGTGAGCTTCTTGATTAAAGTTCGCAGACAACAATTTTACATCACGTGTTTTTCATTTACCAAATCGCAGTTCTGACTGGTATATCTCTTAAGGCGGGACTTAACCTAAACTTTTGTTGGATAGTGAGGAAGTTGAAGAAGATATTTGAATGAGAAGAAATTT
>JAOBRD020502817.1:0-17232 GCA_027575215.2 Hydrozoanthus sils | reverse complement strand
GGAGCTGATTTCAAATTTGAAGCTCTAAATGGGGGGGGCTTGTTAGAGTTTTTATGGTAACTGTTATCTTATACATTACATCTGCAGGTAACAATGTTTATTAAATTATATTAAAATTTCTGTTTTGGGGTTTATCAAAAGGCATGTTTTGTGAGAAGAGCAGTTTCTAGTCAGAAACACCTTGACCTAAACCTGACTACAGATCCCCTTGCAACCCAGTTAAAGCTAGTCAGTCATGTGCCTGCAGGTAATGGTCCCAGTTTTATACCTCTCTCTAGCCCCAGTTTAGTAACGTACTGCACATAAACATGACATGCAAGTTGTGCATTATAAACAGTGAGCTAGCACACAGCTAAAAGTGAAAAAACGGAAAAATGAACACCACCAGTTACAGTAAAAAATTTCCATTTTTTGTCTTTTTTTTATTTCAGATGAGTATTTTTCTGTTTGAGAACTACTTTCTCCCTGCATTGCAACTGGCCACTCTTACAGTTTTCCGTAAGTATAGTACATTTGTGTATATTAATTACTGTATATGAATCATTGATACTGTAATTTGTTAAAAAGGTGCAGGGAATAAGGCAAAAGAGTCAAGTGCATGTGCTTGGCCTCAGAATTACAGTTCAACTCTTTTGCCTTATTCCCTGCATATTGCATAAAACTCTGACTTATATTGTATAATTAAGAGAAACTAGCTTACTAGAGCTGAATGAAACAATCTATTAATTTCATTAAGTCAATAAATATGCAACATCAGCCGTGAGAGCAGTGTTTGATCAGTTTGTCAATTATGCCAAGGTAGCAGCAGCATCCTAGCTAAGGTCGTGAGTTCAAGCCCAAGCCAGACCACTGGGTTGTACTGTCCTTGAGCAAGACACTTTACCCGACTTATTCCAGTCAACTCAGTTGTATAAATGAGTACCAGTTCTGCTGAGGGCTAAACTACGATGGATTGGTGTCCTGTGCAAGGGGAGTCAAAGACTCTCATCCACTTACCACTTAATATGGTAACTGTAGATACAGTAAGCATTTAAATTAGCATTTTATTAAGTGACAGATCAGACAGGTCTTTTAGAAGTCATTTCATAGATTTTAATAAACTAACAAAAGATCAGAGTTGCTAAAGATCAATCATCATCAAGTACAAGTATTAAAGTGGATCTGTTGTTAAATTATTCCAGGACTTCTTACTGGTAACTCATCCCAACATGACTCAGTGTGGTCATGGATCAGCCCTTCCTTGAGTTACATGTTTGGTGCTCTTTGGGTTTTACCACTGTTCTGGCTCAGCAAGCCACTAAACTCTCTCTGGTACCAGGTCAGAACTATAAGTTGGAAATCCATATTTGTACTGTTGGTTACATTGTAGTGCATTAGTATAGGAATATTCGATTCATAAATCAAGACTGGTGGGGAAGTCTATAATATATGCCTTCCCCTAAGTGTTTGCCATTCTTCTTACTGCAGCCATTTCAATAAAAATTATGAAAAATACTTGGCAGATACTGACCATTAACCTTTTTCATTTTTTGTCAAAGAAAAAGTCCTCTCACTGGAGAGACTTTTTAGTTCTTGAATTAAATGCACTCAAAATTTCAGGAAAGTACAGATATGTGGTGCAAAATTCATGACTTTTCAACCTTTTCTATGGCAAACACCATTCCTGGAAATTATCCAAGTCTTTTATTGTATTCATTTAGCCAGTATAATTTGATTGGCAACAACAATTATATGTTTAATTGTTCATATTACAGGTATATTGGAATATGTTTGCAATTTTTCTTACATAGTCCTTTTTATTTCTAGATCTGACAAAATAATTTTCTGTTTCTGTTTTGTTAGCTAATTCATAAGTCGACCATGATATAGTTAAATAAAAAATTGATGCATTCTCTTTTTCCACAGATAACCATTGTTCTAACTGATATATATAATTATAATGTTTCACAAATTCTTAAGTTACAGGCCTCAAAATGTGTGTGGAGCTTTTTAATTAATGTTGGTCAAGTAGGGCAATACATTTTTCATTTTGGACTGAGCACTAACACATAAGCAGTGGAACCATCAGGGGGGCAACAATTCAGTTGGGGAGGGAGGGGGGCAGGGGCTCTGCTAACAATACAAGCTTTTGAATAGGAATTTCAGATTTTATAATGACCTTAAATACAATTTTCATTGTGCCTCCTGCCAGTAATTTTTTTCTTCCACTGCCCATGTCATGCAACAAATTCAGTTTTTCTGAAAATCTTCTTGCTGCGGTTCATTTCTTGATTCATCCTGCTTATCTTGACCTTTTTTCTTGTAGGAAATTGCTGACACAGCGTATAGGAAAACAAAGGGAAGACCTTTGGGTTTATTACTTTTAGCTAAAGGAGAAAGGTACTATGCTCTTTCCAGGCCTGTTGTGAAACCTTCATGTACAGTTAAATACCTCAACCGTTATGCAATTAATGTTTTGTGTACTGTTCTATTAACCCTATCTAGCCTGGGCTTTCTGAGTATGTCACAGCCCGGGGGAGAGGGGGGTGGATTCCACCCCCCCTCCTCAACTTTCTTACTATTCATCCTGGAGTTGTGATTTTTTGCACAAATGGTAATCACCATGAGAACTACCAATTTTTGGAGTTAGGTGAGCTAAATTACTAATGACGTCATAATGACGTCATTGAAGATGCTTAGACTCATATTTTTTGTTATATTTAGTGCAGATCACAGATATTTATTAACAGCATAAAAGAATGTTTTTGCTAACTTTAATTGCAACATCCTTTCAATTAGGAAATGTTATAACCATAAAAATTTCTTTGTAACATATTGATGATGCATACATAACGTGTTTCTTTTATGTTTTTGTAGATAGCTGTAACAGTGAATAAAGCTGCTGAAAATGGATCTGAATTTAATATCTGAACATAAATCTACACTAGCATATTATTTACAAATGAAACTTTACACGCAAGTTGAAAAAAATAGTAAAAAATTGAAATTTTGAAAAAAAAATACCCAAAATGCATTGTTTTGAAAATTGACTGGCCTGTTTGCTGCAAATCTTGAAAACAAACCTTGGACTGCTAAGTTTTTGTTAATATACACTTCCAAAATTGTTATTGCGTTGTGCGTAAGCACCTAAAACAAGGTGATTTCGAAAATGCAAAAAGGGGCCTTTGACAATGTGGTTGCCATGGCAACAATATTAAGTTGAACACAACAAAACATATATTAAAAGATTGCCAATAAAATTTTAGTTGAAGTCATCAAATTTCAGCATCGTACTGCCATGCATTCAAAAGCTATTCACAAGAATATACCTGGGGGGCAGATTCTGACCCCCCCGCCCCCGGCTATATAGGGTTAATCATGTGTCTTGTCTAGGTACACATCTATCTGGCTAAAACTTGGAAAAAATAGAACTACTGTAACAGCTCTGTCATTTTATAGTTAGCAAAACAAGTCTACTTGGTTTTAACAGAGAATACAATTTATGGTAGAGTTTTAGAAACCAAGAGATTTGTTCAATGTTATTTAAGGTTGCCAGAAAGACTCTTTTATCAATACACAAAAACCTTTGATCTCTGAGCCTCACTAAAAAAGCTTAATTTATTTTTGGAAGGTAGAAGGCATACTTGTTTACAGGTCTTATCATTTTAGGAGACTACATAATTAACATAAAACAGTTCTGTTGGTAATTGCATGAACGAACAAAAAAATGGAAATACCATGAAACAGTCTATAATACACAGAAAGTGTAGACCTTAAGCTTTGATGCCAGAAAAGCTCAGTGTCTAAGCTGAAATAAGTTGGTAAACTTAGAAAATGAATTAACTGATTGAAATAGTTGTTTTCTGAATATGCTGCTGTAGACAACAGTTATAAATAGGAAGCTGACACACAAGTTTGCAATGAAATGGTTTATATCTGACGTGATTCTTTATAGTACAACATTTTCTGTCACTGCTGTAACTTTTTTATCTGTTTATTGATATACAGTGTTGCAACGCATGTCAGCAAGATAGTAGCAGATATTATCTTTAGCCTGCTGTTGCAAGTTTTCTTCCTTCTCCAGGTATTTTGAATTGAAATACACACAGCAAAACCTGAAGAATTTGTGTAATTGATCATTTTGCTGCAAATGGTGCAAAGCAAACTTTCATGAAATAGATTTTGGAACACTTTTAAAGAATGAATGTGCACTCACTGTTTATTATGTTGTCATATTGAGTAAACTTTGACAGTTATATTTTTGTCTCAGAAATGAGGTCATTTCTTCCCATGCTTTGTTTAAATATGTGGGAAGAAATGACCTCATATCTGGGGCAAAATGACTTGGCGAGAAATGACCTCGTTTCTGAGGTAAAATGACATCCTTTCTGGGGCAAAATGACTCAGGCAAAATGGATTCGTTTCTGGGGAAAATGGTTTTGTTCCTTGGGCCAAATAACCTGGGGCGAAATGACCTTGTTTTTCGGGCGAAATGACTTCGTTTATGGGTTGAAATGAACTGGGTGACATCATTAATTTTATGGGTTGAAATGATTTTGTTTCTGGGGCAAAAAGACTTCAATTATGGCTAAATGACCTAGTTTATGGGGTTAAATGACTATGGGTTGGACTGACCTGTTACCATTGCTGTCAGTACTTTAAGATTGCAAAAGAGTAGGATAATTTGTCAAGAACACGAGGTGCTGTTCAAGTGGTAAAACTAGTAGTAATGTAGCTTTTTTAAATATCAGGCAGTCTAGTAGTCACAAGCTGAAAGCCAAACCATAAATGAAGTAGCTTAAGATTAGCTAGAATTTTTATATAACTTAAAGGGTTTTTATAGAAACTTTAAGACCTAGTCTGGATGTCGCTCTGCGGACGAAAATAATTGAGACGACTTTAATTCGAGTAATTAAATTCGTCTGTGGAGCGACGTATAAAACTGCTTGGAGAATTAATTTCGTCCAGACGTTTTATCCGTCTGCATCAGACGGATAAAATGTCTCAAGAGCTTCTGCTTTTTAGACGTCGCTCTACTGTTGCAACAAATTAAATGCATAAATTAAAAAGCTATTTCATAATGCATGCAATTACGAGTTAATGTATGATTGTGAACCTACGACAACAGTCGGTCAGCAGTGTTCTTCAGTAAGCATGAGCTGAACTAAACATTCAGGGCGCAGAAATTGATTTTTTTTCGTCTGAAATTCAGTCGTCGTATAAAACGAAGCCAAATTTACGTCGTCCAACAGTCGAAATTAATAGGAATTAACATCGTCCCAATTAAATGCGACGTATGAACTAGGCCTAACATATAAAAAAGAAATGATTAATTAAAACAGAAAAATGTATAGTTACAAAAGTGGATAAATGAAAATCTCTCATTTGCATTCATTTAATTAGGTGTCAAAGTTCTGCTTTTCTGATTGAGCGTATTCTTAGCCATTGATATGAAATTTCTAAAGATGGATTCTGTGTCACTAGGCTATGGCGACAAGTTTCCTTCCAATCATTGGACCTGCAGTTAGCCTCATTCACATGTGTCTCCTGTACTCACTGTACACGTTCGAGTATAAATGGATCAATATGGGTGAGTGATCATTGTGGCTATAACGGTACAATAAGATTCAATAATATGTGTAAAACTTTTTCATATACAACATATATTATAGATTCGAGTGAAGTCTTACCACTAGAATGGGGTATAATCCTGTTTTGCTGATCTACAGCATCGACAAAGAACCCCATAAACCCACACTCTCGGTGGGATTCAAACCTACGACCTACGAAACAGATCAACGTCGCTCTAACCAACTGAGCTGGGAGTTTGGTCGTTGGATTTAAGTTTCTTGTATCAGTTTTCAGACACATTTGAACATTTCGAGCACAATTACATAGCACATGTTTGTGGGTGTGCGCATATGCTTGGGTCATACAACGCCAAATATGTATATCCTGACTTAACAATCATGAGGCTTAATCAGATTATCAGACATGTTTTGTGAGCCCTGGTCCCAAAAAGGGAGTGAAGACCCTAATGATGGAAAGTCGTTTGTATTAGTTAAGTGACCAATGCCTTTTTTCGTTCACTTGACTTGTTTGCAAACCGAAGTTTATTGTTTCAGTTTTCAAGAACTTTTTTGAGCTACAATTATATGCCTTAATAAAATGTCCGCAACAATTTACCAAATTTATTTTGATTTAGGTTGGGTTGTACAAAAACGCTTGTCGTACATTGAATGTAACTGGCCATACTTTGTCGGCTTTGGGTTGCCGCTGGCTGTGCTTACTTCACTTCCTTCGTCTATAGTTGTCAGGTAAATCCTCTTCTGCAGTAGAAATTTTCTTTTATTCATTGTTTAAATTGTTACACCAGGAAAGAAGTATGTTAGAGCTGTGAGCTACGTGATAGGCGGTTGCAACATCACAGCTGACTGGTTTACGACGTTTATTACAACTGCATCAACTCGTTTCTCGTTTTACAGGAAAATATTGATCAGTTCTCTATTCATACTCGGAAGTGTTCAGATTTAAATTCCTTTTCAAGCTCAGTTTTTTGTAACAATCAACGTGTTTCCGCTTTTAATGTCTTCAAATAAGTTTCCGTACAACAAGTTCGTTTTGAAGCCTTCTTGATCCCGTAACCTTTACAGCAATCTTATGGTCATTGTGTAGAAGATTCTATATACCATTTGCGGCAGATTACAGTGATGTAAAATGCACACCAGTGGATTCCAAAATTAGAGACCTGGTCTGATAGATAATAAAAAATTGCGAATAATTTTATAAAAACATAAAACGGAGCGCGCGCTTTGTTCAGTAATTGAAACACGCGCCGGTGAACATTTTTTTAGTTCTTGAAGAAGCGATTCTCGTACTTCTTGAGCGAATTAAAAATTTCACAAGTGTTTCTGTCAATGAGTAATAGTAATAAAGATATTAGTAATAATGATAATAATAATACTAATAATGATAGTGATAATAATAATAATAATAATAATAATAATAATAATAATCGTAATAAACAGACTAAGCAAGCGAGTTTTACATTTCTTTTATAAAACAGGACACACAAACAGCCGATAAATCCCCACGATGACGTATGCAGAAACACTCTATTCATATTTAGAGTGTGTCACCACAGCCAATCAGAACGAGCGTTATATCTGCTTTATTTTATAATTGTAATCAGAATATGATTATTTGTCATTTTTCTTGTGTTATTTCTGTTTCTTTCCAGTGGTTGTGTGTTTGCGATACTGTTTCCTTTGTTCATTGTCAGTGGAAACGTAGCCCAACCAGTGGAGATTATGTAGGTTGCTCTAACTTGTATTTATTCCATTATTTCTTTAATTGTGATTCTTTATCTGTAGACCGTGATTTGAGATAGCTTCTTATGGACCATGCCCTTCTTTTGTATTGTCTTTCTAGTTTGTCACTCGTATTGATTGTTTTTGCTGATGAGCTGGCAGCACTAGACGCGTTTGAGTTCAAACAATCGCTAAACTTTGATGACCTTTAAACTTGTTATGATATTAGTACGACTCCAACACAACGTTTGGCACGGGCCTAATTGGCAAGAAAATAACTATGAAAGTAATTAAAAAGCAAAACACAGAACGCACACATTACGTTCCCAGATGAAAAAGACTATTTTAGCTTTTTGTATGTTTTGACTGAGTTTATACGAAACCTTTAGCTCTTATTGATTACCCATATTACCCATAATGGCTGTACAGGTTGTTCAGTACGTTAATGGCTGTACAGGTTGTTCAGGACGTTAATGGCTGTACAGTTTGTTCAGTACGTTAATGGCTGTACAGGTTGTTCAGGACGTTAATGGCTGTACAGGTTGTTCAGTACGTTAACGACTGTACAGGTTGTTCAGGACGTTAATGGCTGTACAGGTTGTTCAGTACGTTAATGGCTGTACAGGTTGTTCAGGACGTTAATGGCTGTACAGGTTGTTCAGGACGTTAATGGCTGCACAGGTTGTTCAGGACGTTAATGGCTGTACAGGTTGTTCAGGACGTTAATGGCTATACAGGTTGTTCAGGGCGTTTTTGGTTGTACAGGTTGTTAAGGACGTTAATGGCTGTACATGTTGTTCAGGGCGTTATTGGTTGTACAGGTTGTTAAGGACATTAATGGCTGTACAGGTTGTTCAGGACGTTTTGGGTTGTACAGGTTGTTAAGGAAGTTAATGGCTGTACAGGTTGTTCAGGGCGTTTTTGGTTGTACAGGTTGTTATGGACTTTATGGCTGTACAGGTTGTTCAGGGCGTTTTTGGTTGTACAGGTTGTTAAGGACGTTAATGGCTGTACAGGTTGTTCAGGGCGTGTTTGGTTGTACAGGTTGTTAAGGACGTTAATGGTTGTACAGGTTGTTCAGGGCGTGTTTGGTTGTACAGGTTGTTAAGGACGTTAATGGCTGTACAGGTTGTTCAGGGCGGTTTTGGTTGTACAGGTTGTTAAGGACGTTAATGGCTGTACAGGTTGTTCAGGGCGTTTTTGGTTGTACAGGTTGTTTAAGGACGTTAATGGCTGTACAGGTTATTCAGGGCGTTTTTGGTTGTACAGGTTGTTTACGACGTTAATGGCTGTACAGGTTGTTCTGGGCGTTTTGGGTTGTACAGGTTGTTAAAGTGGTTAATGGCTGTACAAGTTGTTCAGGGCGTTTTGGGTTGTACAGGTTTTTAAGGACGTTAATAGCTGTACAGGTTGTTCAGGGTGTTTTTTGTTCTACAGGTTGTTAAGGACGTTAATGGCTGTACAGGTTGTTGAGGGTGGTTTTGGTTGTACAGGTTGTTAAGGACGTTAATGGCTGTACAGGTTGTTCAGGGCGTTTTTGGTTGTACAGGTTGTTTAAGGACGTTAATGGCTGTACAGGTTGTTCAGGGCGTTTTTGGTTGTACAGGTGGTTTACGACGTTAATGGCTGTACAGGTTGTTCAGGGCGTTTTGGGTTGTACAGGTTGTTAAAGACATTAATGGCTGTACAGGTTGTTCAGGACGTTTTGGGTTGTACAGGTTGTTAAGGAAGTTAATGGCTGTACAGGTTGTTCAGGGCGTGTTTGGTTGTACAGGTTGTTATGGACTTTATGGCTGTACAGGTTGTTCAGGGCGTTTTGGGTTGTACAGGTTGTTAAAGACGTTAATGGCTGTACAAGTTGTTCAGGGCGTTTTGGGTTGTACAGGTTGTTAAGGACGTTAATAGCTGTACAGGTTGTTCAGGGCGTGTTTCGTTGTACAGGTTGTTAAGGACGTTAATGGCTGTACAGGTTGTTCAGGGCGTTTTGGGTTGTACAGGTTGTTAAGGACGTTAATAGCTGTACAGGTTGTTCAGGGCATTAGGAGTTGTACAGGGTTGTTGAGGAAGTTAATGTACAGATTGTTCAGGATAATATCAATCAGTTTGGGATTTTTGCATGCTTACACATAGGACCATAATGTGATTTGCCTACACAAAGTAATTACCGTGAAATGAAGTGTTAGCGTTTCATTCGTATCACTGGAATCTTACAATGTTCTTTTACTCTGTTTTGTTCCTAGTGATTTTCCGGTGCGTGCTTTCTCTCTAGTCATTTGGCTGACAAACAAGGTATTCAGCCGGTCAGCGATGAAACCAAGTCAGCCTGAAACTCCCATGCAATCCAGTCAAAGCGCCCATTTATCTTGACGCATGCTCAGTGACCCGATGTCAGCTTACAGCTAGATTAGTTCATAGCTCCAGGTGCCTGCGAGAAGCGGTAAAAGGTTTTGATTTATTACTCGAGTGAATCTCAAGTAATGGACAAAACCGACCCTACGCTGCTGCATAAACATCGAACTCAAAAAAATGCAGTGTCAGGGTTATTTACCAGACGAACTCCCTCAGTTCTTGCGAAGTCTCTTTACTTTGGCTTCACATTTTAAACTCTGAAGCTCGATGCGTTTTCCTTAAACTACCAGGCGGGGTTGTTCAAAGGCCAGTTATCTTTAACCCTTGGTTAAGCCAAAATTCAAACAGTAGTTTCTCAGTCTCAAAGGAAAGTTAAAAGGTTCTTATAAATGCTGTTTAGATTTTTCAGGGAAAAAACTTGTCAATTCCAAAATTACAGGGCAAATCAGTCTCTGTATAAGGTTGGAAACAAGAATGTTGGTTTGAAATCTAACCCTGGGTTTGAACAACTGGGCCCTGGAAAGGAGGAAGACTCATACCTTCAATTTTTGCACGGTGTTCAGCTTAAAACATCAACCAAACTGTTTCTAAAACGCCGACACAGAATCTCAACTGTCAGTTACTTATAATATAGTCTAGCCGGCCGTACGTGGTCTATTCTTATTTTTGGCTGGGACCTTGATTAGCTTCGTAAAGAGTGAATCGATAATGCTCCCTGCCGTCAGGATCATTAGGTCAGAGGGTTGAAAGCGTGTTGTAGTTTAAATCAGTGAAGAATTCACAGGTGGCTTTTAGCCAAGGCATGAAATTGGATTTGAGATTACTATTTTAAAATTGTTTACTATTTAGCCTGCAAGGACCGACAAAGAAATTAACGTCAGCATTACACACAATAGACACGTTACGCAGAAAGGCATGGACGTTAAGGAAAAATCTTCTCGGAATTCCCAATTTATTTAAAAGGTTTCAAATGTATCCGTATGAAGACTCAAAATAATTACAATAATCGGTAAAATTTTACCAGAAACAATCTCTTCCAACAAATGCGTGGCCACCTCGCAATTTCTGCAACGTAAACTGATTTGCAAACCGGTTCATAAAACCAGTTTAACCAGTTCAAGTAAAGTAGAACCTACGCTTCTCTCTGCCGATTGCGAAAGATAAGGGCCCTAGTCACGAAAGTTTAATGATCGGTCGATGAGTGACAGAGCGGTTTTGATTACATGTAGGCATTCATGTCATGTGTTCGCGCCTCCGCCGCACGACCACCTTGTTGAAAGGAGATACTCTTCCGTTTGATTAGCTAATTTATTAATCAGGATGTTATTTAGACCAAAATTTTTTCCAAATTATATTGATAGTTCATTTGGCTTTTTGTACTACAAAAAAATCTAGATAAATCGAAGGAGTACTCGAAGTGTGGCAGTCAGTTTGGAATAAGTTATATCCTACTCAAAGCTCTAAATAAGCACTGATTGTTAGGAAGTTTCCACTTAAGCCTACTGTTACTATAAGTAAAGACCAAATGTTTTAAGTAAGCCACTGTTGAATCAATATTCTGAAGCTATGACAAAGTTGGCCGCGAGGGGAACGGGGAGAGGTTATTTCCCAGTCCCTACATTGCTCTAACTTTTTGCTTTACTGATTGGATAGTAAAGCTATATGAAAAAATGGTTTTTGAATGAGAAACAAATCCACATAAAATGGGAACGTTCTTTTGAACTTTTCTTCGTGTTATGTTTTCCAGAGTGCTTGTCACTCCTTTGTTCGGTTCCAATCTCAACTTATTAATCCTTCTGAAGATGAGTTGACTGATTACTTACAGAAAACTATTTTATTTTTGGGGGTTAACGGTGTGAAATAAGTATTTATGCGGAGTCGAGCTACTCGGTCAACGGGCTCTATTCTAAACTCTAAAGTAAAATTGTTTTTTTTAATTGTCGGTTTTTTAATAAAACGAATGTGCATATGTGTTTATGTTACACTTGTAGAAAATAATGAGATTTTATTTACATACTACTTCAAACTCGAAGAAAATTAAATGTATCAGAGATGGCTGCTCATTCCAAGCGGTCAGTTCCATGACTCCCTAACACTTTAATAATATTGTCTGTTTACTTTATACAGTGATTTGAAATTCAATTAGTCCATCAGATAATCACGTGAAAGGCAAGAACCCAAATTTAGACAAGCATTAAAGTCGTATTACTTCATATTGAAAATCTAGAAAAAAATTCCAGGTTTATCGGTTTGCTATCTGACCAGAATGCATTGCGTTACAACCAGAGTGCACTGCGCGTCCTGGCGAAACGTTCAGTGCCCCTCCAAGCGACAGGAGACATTTTACATTTCGTCGTTTTATTTTACTGTACACTTAAACAGAACAAAAAATTCTCATAGCCGTGAAATATACTAGTTAGTGTTTCATATTGGAGACGGAATCAGATAATGGTGCAACGAAAATTTATTTTTAATTTATTCATATGTAGTTTCGTATTTGGTCGACTACCCGTGAATGCCGCCCACATAATTTTATGTCTGAAGCAAATTAATAAAGGTAAACTATGAAGCTACAAAAAAATTTAAGACACGAATTAATTACAAGGATTTTAGTGAACTAGCGGCAATAAAAATATTCAATTCAAACCTGCATAACATACGACAAGATACTGCTGATACCACAGAAATTTAACTTCTTTGTATACGCCTACCGTGGGCTTGGTTTTACGAAAGGGTTGCAAGTTTTAAAAGTTTGAATAAAGTTCAGTCTAAGATTTTAAAAGTATATGTGAATAAAATCCATCCGGTTTAACGGTATAGTTTTGGGAATTATTCGCTCGAACAAAGCGGAAAAATATAAAAGACTTGGCATTTGTGATTCAAAGAAGACTGCAAAATGTCCTTCAAAGACAAGAGTTATGCAGTGCGTTTACCGCAAGAGCATAAAATGCCCGTTTACACTGACTACTCCGAATTTTTGGTACGCAACAGGCAAAAATGGTTCGGGTGCGAGAAATTCTTTTCTGGCTTGTTATATGATAAAGAATCGAATAGTTTACAAATGTATTCGCATAATTCCTAAAACAAACTTTGTTTGTGATGATGCGAACGGCACACGGAAAAACCAACCAGCCAACCAGAGTGCGGGTTATTACTGCAAATTTAAATAATGAATATGGGAAAATTCCCTACTTTGGTCTGACTAAGTTTAGCATGCATTGGAAATGAAAGTGACATCAGTTAAATTTGATTGGCTGGTTTGAACATAAAAGGGAGAAATCCCAGCAGTTTCGTTTTTTAAATAAAAAAGCAGTTCGCTGAAATCTTCAAAAGAAATCGTCTGACAGGTAGAGAATTAAAGCAATCAGTCATATATGTACGGTATAACGATGTTTTATTGTAGCGAACATCCCGGACAACGATTCGCAAGTCTTCTCGAGGCTGTTGAACATGTGGTATCAGAGCGAGGCGGGCGGTTTTTGCCTGTGAGATGCCCTGTACAGGGCTGCAATCGATCAAGTCGCAGAATACGGCCACATATTAGGAAGTGCCACAAACATCTCTGCCCCGTATCATGTTCAGAGTGCAATGAAAGGTTTGTTGAAGAAAGGGATCGAGACAATCATAAAAATAGCGGGGTTCATTGAAACAGAGTTGAATACCACTCACTTACTTTTGAGCCAATCGATTCTGCAGGTAAGATTCTATGACAAGTAATAGATTCGAAATAGATCGATTTGTAGGACCTGGATAAAGCAGTTTCAATTTAATACTTATATCTCTCATGTGTAAAGCACCATAAAGATAATCCGTTTTCTAGACACAATAACTTGCAAAAGAAGCAGCGCTACGAAGTTCTGTTTACCTTGTTTTTGCTATTTTTACCAGTAATTTCATTTCCTCTAATCATCACTTTGAATTATCTAGACAAGATTTAAATGAAAGTGAAACTGAATTCATAGTTAAATCAGAGATTAAAATTTGGATTTAGTTGTGCTTCTGAAATCATGCGTTTCACTTTGATAGTTTTAAACACAACATCGTTCTGTTATAAAAATGAATATCTTATTGAACCGAGCTGAAAGGAATTTTCTAGAAATACTGAATTGTTATTATAGACAAGTTAAAAAGCGCTGAGCAAAGCAAAACCTTCAAGTCGAGGCTAAGTGCTTGTTTTTTATACATTTGCTGTATTTTTTAGCTTGATGGTTTTGAATGTGCGCAGTGGAGCATAATTCGGAAATTGCCTATTCCTTCAGAATTTGTTAACAAATTAGCACCCAGTACTCTAAAGCGTTGAACAGTCCCTTTAAAACAGCTCTCGGGTTTGAAAAGATTTAGCCCATGCAAAGGTCGTCATAGCTCCGGTCAAACTCTAACATTTGCTACTGAATACTCTGAGAGCTTAATAGAAGATTGAACCTTGTTTAACCCTATTCAGACTGGGGTTTTTTGGAGTTCCTAAAACTGGAAGGCGCCTCCCCCCCTAGTCTGAATCGAACAGGGTCAAAAAAGAACTCAATATTTTAATATTGATTTGTTCACAAGGCAAGTATGACGGTTCAAATCACTTTGTGCACAGTACTTGTATATATGAAGGTTAACTCAAGACGTTTTTAAACTGAAAGTAGATAACCCAAGTCATAAAATAAGTTACTGTTAAAGGAAGTTAGTGGTGTATTTGTTACGGGTTATTTCTCGGTATATGGAAAATATGAAGATTCAAGAAAGGAGAAAATCCAGAACCGTTAAGCAATAACTATAATTTGTGCTTCGCGCCCTTCAATCGAAATAAAATGATCAAAAATGACTGTTTATAGCAAATTAGGCCGGCTGTTACGTTTCCGTCAAGTTTTTATCACTGATCATTGTCGCTTAAATCCTTGAATGGCAAGATTAGTTCATATATTTGTATTATATATATATATATATAGTTCAATAAAATATCAAAACGGTAGAATTTTTTTTTTCATAGACAGGTTTATCCAAGATGTCGGCTTTAGCAGCCGAGACGCGGTCAACAATTTCATTGACAACAGTTTACAGCTCCGTGAAGCTAACAAAGATCTCATCTCATCGATCATTAATGAGCTTTACCGACATCTGCAGCATAGGATGCCTCAGATTTACGGTGTACACAATCTTGTGAAAGTAAGTAACGGATCGACTCCCCCCCCCCCCTCCCCCACCAGAGGGGAAAGAAACTCCGAAACTCCATTAACTCATATAGACCACAATAAAGTGGGGACTCCGCCTTAAACTTCAGGTACTTTACGATCAAAACAGTAACCCTTCGAAACGCTGGAGACAAAACAGAACATTCTTAACACATCTAAAGCAGAAAAAGTATTCCGGTTAATTGCACAGAAAAGAAAGAACAGAATGACTTCAGTCTCTACTACTATACAGACTTTATTAAATTTCGGTTTAAAGTACTAGTATTTTAAAGGAATAGAATTCCACATATTTATACACCTTGAGCATACAATATCACTATAAAAAAGACCCCTTTTAAAAAGACGAACCCCACCCCCTCTTCCTTCCCATTTGATCCCCTGTATAAGGAGTATCCGCGGAAAAATAACAAAACAGGATACAAAGTTGCGCTTGGAATTCATAATAAAAAGAGTAGCAGAGCTTGGTGAAAGCTCGTGCGTTTTTAATATCTCTGAATGCATGACCGAATAAGACAAAATAACGTTGCAAGTACAAAACCTTTAACTTTATCGAAACACGCGCGAAAGCCTGAAAACATTCTTGTGTGCTTACTGCTATTAACAAAGGTTGTTATGTAGGGGATAGTGGACTTTGCAAAAGCCATTGTTTTCTGATGATTTTATTTCTTTGTGATAGTAACTTTAATCCTAGACTTTGGAACCACTGACGATCATATATATCTTGATAACCTCGTTTGCTCGATCTGTCTGGGAAATATTTGCAATTGCCCGATGTATTTCACGGTACATGGGCCGCGCGTAGCGAGGTCTATGCGAAAGAACAAGGGCAAATATTTTCCCGGACGGACCAACCGGGCTTAGTTTTACATGCTTCAGTTTTAGGACAGCAAAAAAGAACAAACGACTATCTTTGCATGCTCGCGTTAGCAAGAGCTCAGTTCGATAACCCCCCGGTGCTGTATGGGAAGTGGGACCGATCTTCGGCCAATCAGCGCGCCGGATTTGGTTACTTGACTTGCCGTATTATTAAACATTCTACTACTGTAACTTTTCCAGGGAGGATCTTTCGGGAAGGGAACTGCTGTAAAAGGCAGGGCGGACATCGACTGCGTTGTTTTCCTCAACAAGTTCAAAACGATGCAAGAACACAAACAAAACTTGCAAGAAACGAAGAACGATCTGGAGAAATGTCTCCGTAGAGGCCCTTTTAACATACAGTTTGAACCTCAGACTCCTTTTGCGGTGAAGTTTAAGCTCCGAGTAGATTGTTCACTTCAAGAATCAGTTGATGTTGACCTGCTCCCAACGTTTAACACCAGTAAATCTACAGGTACAGTGATTTGAGATAGTTTCACTGGCAGACTAGTTTTAAGCAAGTAGTATTTACTCCAAGTGTTTAGTGAAAGACAAATCCGTCTTACAAAAATTAGGGAGCTTAACATAAAAAAACGACAACGCCGACGACAACGGCAGAGACCAATTATAGTGAATACATTAGCTGCACGTTGGAAAGTTAAAGTTTAAAAAATGATATAACATAGTTATAGTATGTTCACTGTTTGTGAAGTACAAATGATAATAAGCAAAAAAATATGTTTTTCACTAAAATTGTAAAGATTACAAAAAAATTCGATTTTGTAGTCCAAATAATCGAATTGAGAAAAACCTTTTTCAACAGCAGTTCAGGCACTAACAGCGATGGACACTAGAGCAGTGTTCATTGCACAAAGCGCCGCTTATCGAGTTGTACACGCTTATATTTTACCATCACTGAGGTCCGGGCTTGGCTCCTTCGGTTGTGAGTCGGTCGAGATCTGTTTCCATGCAAGCGGTTTTTTGCCGGTCTGTCTATCTTCCTCCCTCAGCACTACCAGTTAATTCAATATAGCTGTGGTGCATCAAAGGGCCAACAGTGTTTGGCTGACACTTTTGCTGGCCCTCACTCCCCCCCCCCCCGCCCCCCTTCGGCTTTACAAGTATGGACAAGTCTTAACTTACTTTCGAAGTCTGTTATCGTGTAAAAACTGCTGTCTCAATTGCAAATTGCTTCAGAAGTCTCTTATCTATCAAAAATTAATGCTACCAAAAAACCTACCTGAGAGTTTCACCCTTCAAATATTCATTGTTAGCAATAATCGTAGCCGTAAATTTCAAAACTCAATTATTCATTGCACTTTTTACAGCGCAAATATACAGCGAAATGCTTAGCTGTAGCGATGAAGATCGACGTTATTATTCTGTCGCTCTTGCAAAACTACAAGTTGATTTCGTCAAGAGCCAATGCGCCAGCGTTAAGAACCTGATCCGTCTCGTGAAGTACTGGCGTAAAACGTGCGTTGAGGACCCTGAAGATCATTGGACAAGGCTACCAACTTCCTACCCTTTGGAGCTGATCACCATTGATTGCTGGGAGGAAT
>JAOBRD020502816.1:0-34568 GCA_027575215.2 Hydrozoanthus sils | reverse complement strand
GGGGGGGGAAGGAAGATTGGAGCTGGTCGTTTTTTTTCGGATTGTTTTTAACTTGAGTCGTGGAAGTTGTCAAAAAATTTTAAATTGAAGGTCAAGGTGGTCCTTGTATAAACGACGCAAGGGAGGTTCTTGAAAGTCCTATGAAATACAAATCATGAAACTTCTTGAATAGCCAGCCTCGCTGTTCGATACCGACATCTTTTTAGAGTCAAACACGACCATAGTCTACGCATAGCCGCTTAGTTTTTATATTAATAGTAATAGCTAGTAAAACAGGGTTCGTACAGGTCATGGAAAACTTGGAAAGTCATGGAATTTTAGAATGTCATTTTCCCGACCTGGAAAGTCTTGGAGTTTGGATTGGGGTCGTGGAAAATCATGGAAAATTGGCAAAATTTAGATTAGTAAAAACGAGTAGAAGTAATATGCGAGTGTTTTATCACCCGTTCCAACCATCGAGAAAATAATGAAGTCCCCGAGGGGCGAAGCCCCGAGAGCTTTATTGTTTTGAAGTGTTTGGATTAGGCGATGAAACACGAAGCACGAGTTTTTGACATGGCTTCTCAAAGCATTTATGTGGTTGGTTTGCTATATATGCGTTGTATTTTTTTTACAAAATTAGCACGTAATTTATTCGAAATTGTACTGCCGGTGCTGGGTTGTGACATATTTGTAAAAGTGCCGTTCTAAATCTCGTAGAACAGTCGAACAAGAGTCTGCCTTCGTCAACGAAGGAGCACAAAGTAAAAAGGTAAATGGGCACTTGAAATATTTCGCAAATGGCAAAGGACGAGAAAATTTGAATTCCCGGATTCGGAAGCTCCATCTCGTCTGTAATGTCGAGGACAATGTGGAAGAGATAGACGCCGTTTCATTGAATTTCTGGCTAGTTAAATTCATTCAGGAGGTGGCAAATAAGAAGGGCGGTCGGTATCCTTGTCGTACGCTGTACGGAAATGTATGCGGTCTGAAGAGGCATCTAGAAGAGGTGAAGGGCGCGTATTGAGATTTGTGCTTTTGTTATTGTAATTTTTACATAAACACACGTGTGTTTTGATATCAAAACAAAGCGTGTTTTCATCTTGGGTTTCGTTGGGTATCAAAACTTATCCACCTGACCAAAATGAACGTCAATTATTGGCTGTTGATATCATGAATTATTAATGAGTTTGAGAAAACTTATGATGCACAAAACTCTACACGTCTTTTGGCTGAATAATCAATGATTTCACGGCAGAGATAGACTCGCGGAGACGCAGTGCGCTAAAACCGTGCCGGAGTTAATCATTTTTAATTTCTAGAGTTGAACTTGGTAATGCTACTATGTCTCAAAGTAAACATCCCTTTCTTCATCTTGTTTAGCTTGTACTATGCTAAATAGAAAAAAATAAAAAATGAACCTAATTTTGATGTATTGAGGGAAAAAAGGATAACAATGCTAGTTCATGGAAAATCGAGAAAAGTCCTCGAAAAGTCATGGAAAGTCATGGAATTTCAGAAAATCAAAAGAGTACGAACCCTGTACTGGCCGGGCGGAGACTGGCGGCTGCACGCAGGCTAACACGATCATGGTGAACAAAAAGCTTACCAATTTCTTCAGTTGTGTTAACTGCAGAATAAAACGGAATACCACAGGCTATTTTATTTGTCAGAGAATAAACTTATTAAGACTGAATTTACCGAGGCTCAATTGAGACCGAACTCAATAACAATCAGGAACAAGGTCCAGACTAGAAAACATTGAGGCTGTGTTTCACAGTGGCCAATGGTTATGTATTCGGCAGACGTTTGTAAAATAACACGAAGAGTTTATATCTCTTGGATTTGAAAAGCTTGGAAGGGTCTTTGAAGATTTGCTCAAATTTAAATAACTTGACTTCGGCACAAAAAAGGAAACTTTTAGCCGAAATGTAAAAACTCGCGTCTCTCTTAATAAGCTTAATTACGTTTTGTGTCAAAATCATAAAAGTTGCAATATTTGTCTTATAATATAAACAAGCCAAAGAACTGCCTGTATTTCGACGTACGTCTACTGCTTGTAACACAATCTTGCTCAACTAGCTAGACGATGAGAGAGAAAGAAGTTTTAGGGGTGGCTTGAGTCTTGTACTATTAATATTTTTTCTATATCAAAAACTGTTTTGTCAAATTATACAGCTAAAAACTGTTTGACAGCTCGTGTAGCACCTGCAGCCTACCTGTTGAATTCTCTTCGCAGATTGGTTGGTTACAGCATAGCCGCGTCCATGTTAATTTTTCCTCAAGATGTCTGTTAATTATTAAGTGTGCATAAACTGATAATGAGAATATTCTTAACAAAATTCCTGTGATGTAATGCTTATCTTCAGCACAGTCATGAATAAGATTGTTGCATTCAAAGCGGCTTTTTTATGCAGCTGACCTGAGACACAAAATGGCGACTTCAATTTGATGTACATGTCGCTTCGGCAAACCTTAATGAGGACACTAAAAATGACTGCGATGGTCTATCACACAAGATGGAAGAAAAAAAAACTTTAACTCTGCGAAATACAGGTAAAATCATTGATTGAGCTCTGTTCATTGCAGTAGTTAAATCTGTTTCAAAACCGCTGAAAAGAGAAAGGTACCAAATTTGGAGAGCATCACTTCATTTCTTTCTCTAACTTGTTTGGACTTACAAGAACTTTTAAATGGGCGTTTGTTGGGACAAGCTGTCAAAACAAGAACACCCATCCGTCATAAAAGAAGATTCTGTTCCAGATTTTGATCTAATATGGCCGCCAAACTTTGAAGACGAGAAAAAATCTGTGCTTCCCAATCTAGAAGTCCAAAACGGCAAACTCACGCTCGACCTGAGTGCAAGGCGCCTGCGGGAGCTGCCACAGGATTTATGCATAAAGAGAAGCACAACTGAGGTGCTTATACTCGACGGGAATCACATCACCAACTTGCCCTACAATTTCATGGTGCTTCAACAACTAAAAGAGCTTTACATGCGAAACAATTACTTGGAGTTTTTGCCTGCCCAAGCTTGCACTCTGAAGCATCTTGAAGTTTTGGATTTAAACCGTAACAACATCAGTGCGTTACCGTACTGCGCAAGTCACTTGGTCAACTTACACACCGTAAACCTCGGCTATAATTCAATCAAAAGCTTACCTCCAAGTTTAAGACATTTAAAACAGTTGAAATTCTTGAATTTAGAGAGTAATAGCATCAAAACGTTTCCAGATGTTATTTTTGAGCTCACAAGCCTTGAGGTTCTAATTATGAGCGATAACGAGATCGATGCACTACCCCGCTCCTTTCTAAAGCTTGTTGAACTTAAACAGCTACTTCTGGACGACAACCAAATTGATTCTATTCCTCGAGCGCTAATTTATTTCCTTTCTCAGCTAGAGGTAATAAACTTGAATAACAACAAGAAGGATCTTTCCTCTCTAGTTGATAAGACTAAAACAACAGCTAACTTCACTCAGTCGTCAAAAGCGACCGATAAATCCAAACGAGTTGATCCTGGGCAACAAGTGACCTCAGGTGTACCTGCTAGTGCGGCGGTACCCAATCCACCAAGGGCCATGGACAAGAATGCGGTGTTTACCGAGACGAGCCGTGGGAATTTCAATGAGGAAAACCTGTTTCAAGCAGCTAAAGGAATGGATGAAATTCAATCATGGGAGACAGAGCCGAGCAAGATGGAGGGCGCGAGAAGGAAGGCCACCAAAGCGCTAACAACCGTTCGGGAAGCAGTCAGACCTTCTCCAAAATGGGGGAGACTAATTCGCGAACTCAGAAGGCATGGTTTCCTACCACAAATAAAAACGCCTCTCCCCAAACCTGAACCTCGTTCACGTCCACCGAAAAAGGTTTACCAGCCGTCCAAGTACACCTGGCGGGGATGGCGCGTAGCCGTGCCGCCAAAACCACGAGTACAGGAGGAAGACCTGGATGTATCGGAGGCTGAAACGCTAGACAAGTTTGGCCATCCGTTATTAGCTGCTGAGCTGTTTCCTGGCGTAAACAAAAAAGACGGGATTATTTCCTTAGATCTGAGCTGGAGCGGCCTTCAAAGCCTTCCGTTAGAGCTTTGTCAACTAGTCAACCTTAATTTTCTTATTCTTGACTTCAACGAACTCCAAGAGATCCCCGCGGAAGTCAAAAACCTAAATATGTTAAGAGCTTTGCATATGAATTCCAACAACCTGAAACAACTCCCTGAAGGGTTAAGACATCTTGATCAACTGAGAGTTGCCTATTTTGGTAGCAACTGCATCTCTGCGCTTCCAGAGTGGTTTGGGAAATTTCAAGAGCTGAAATACCTTTCACTTGAAAAAAACAGTCTTGTTTGTCTTCCTGGGGAAATTTGTGAACTGTCTAATTTGGAAGTGTTGATTCTTGGCTTGAACAGTCTTAGTGAACTTCCGCAAAAGATTGGGAAGCTAAAAAAATTAAGAGAGCTTTACCTCGGTGGAAATAAAATTAATCGTTTGCCAAATTCCATTACAGAACTAAAAGCTTTAAAAGTTCTTTACTTAGACGAGAACAAAATGGTTGAAGTTCCGCTTCCAGTGTTTGGAATTTCGAGCCTAGAATCACTTAATTTCAGTTATAACAACTTATCTTCGCTTTCAGAGGAAATTGGGCAGCTAACTAAGCTTGCAGAGTTAGATATTAGTGCCAATAGAATTATGCAGTTGCCATTTCGATTTTGCCAACTTCAAAATTTGCAAGTTCTTTCTTATAGAGGCAATAATATAGTTTCACTGCCGGAGGTCATCTGTAAACTTCCAAACTTGACCGATTTGGATATCGGAAACAACAAACTTCGTCAACTTCCCAACTTTGTGAGATGCAATATTAGTGACATGCAAAAGCTGAAAGAACTTGATGTGTCAAAAAATAATCTCGTGGAACTGCCCCAGAGTGTTGGCCAGCTGCGAAACCTCCAAGTCCTTATCCTGAACGACAACCAGTTCTCTGCGCTGCCTCGCACGATTCAAAATATGACGTCACTTAGGAGATTATGTGTTGACAAAACAATCAAGTTACCAACTGAAATTTTTAAGCTTCCCAACTTGCAAATTGCTTGAGCCTGGTGCGAATTCTAGGTGGTCTGGCCTTTAGATCTTGACCTTTAAATTGCACAACAATCAGTGGAGTAAAAACCAATAAGCAATATGATCCCAGAATATGATAAAATTTAGACTGCGTGTAGGTTCTGGCCAAAGTTTTGGGTGTTTTTTTTCTTTAAAGTTCTAATATAAACTAAACAGTGCCGTTGAAACTGCCAATGGGCATGTTATTGTATTGTTGAAATAGCAGAAGGCGTGATTGATCGATATGATAAGTGCCAATTAATTATATTGGTCAGTTTCATTTTAAAAGCGAGCTTACGACCCAGTTTCCAGGCCGGGACACCCCGTACGGCGGCAGATAGCTTTACTATCCCCGAAAATTAAACAAAAAGTCATTTAGGAAGGTTTCGGGTATTTTTTCTTTTGGGCGGGTGGGGGGATCAGAAAAATTTTCCTTCATTTCTAGAACAAAAAAGTAGAAGCAAAATGTTTTGAATCTTCAGCATAAGGTTGCTGTTTCGACTGAAAAACTTTGCTCTCTTTGATCATGCAGTGATTGAATAAGCTGAATAAGCGGCCAAAATCTACAGACTTTGGATTGATTAAACCATAGGAAGTCGAATAGGAGCCTTGGAGACTTGGGGATGGGGGGGTGGGGGGTGGCAAAATGCTACTTACGTACTGAGCCAACAGGAACAGGAAATGAGTAAAGCCTTTTACGTTTCAGACGTTTGATGAGAAGAAAATCAGAAATCAAAGTAATCTCCTGCGAAAATGACTCTACAACACTCTTGAAACCCCTCCAATGTGATTTGTCATTTGAAGAACCCAATTTCAAGTTTTAAAGTTAAAAATACTTTTACTATCTTATTTGCTTTTGGCTCAGTCGGATTGTGTACGTACGTAAGACTACAGTATATAATACCTTTAGAGAGTAAAACAAAGAGAGAGTTTTCACGGCAAGAAACAGTAAAATCCACGGCACAACCAACTTATTCTACGTGAATAATCACAGCGGAAGAGAACCTTGACAGAATACTCCACTGCAAGCTTTTTAGATTCCCTTATGCGTTTTTCGTCTCTGCTCGATCAGTCTTCAAGGTCGATCATAAATCAGAAAGTTGCAAGTTGGAATTATAAATGTACAACTACAAGCAGTACATGTACACATATGAATTCACTTCAAACTTGTTCAAATCTTGTTTTGAATGCTCCTGCGGAAGTTAATAGAAACTTTGAAACATGCTGAAAAGGCGTTTTAAAGGATATGATAACGCCCGCGTCGCGTTATTGTCTTCATTGTGTTGTAAATAGGCATCTGCATAATAATTGGGGTCGCAAGGGACCCCGGGCAAGGGGCATTTGTTCATGTAGGAATTCATTTCCGCCACAACATGTCGACTACCGCCGCGGATAACGTAACGTCAAGTGGCTTTGGTATTTTTTTGTTGTGGATCTGGAAATTATTCGGGGTTAAGCAGTGAAAATAACAATTATACCGTGAAACTTTTGTTTGTGCCGTGTAAGCCTTGGCAACGGCGGTTGATACATTCCGTGACACTTGCGATCAGTTTGAAATAGCTGTCAAAACAAAATAACCAAAAGAGCTATAAAAAGCTAACTGAAGCATCAGTACTGCATGGGGTTTCTGTCAAACTATAGTTTTGTTTGATTCCTCAATAGAGATAAGAGCTCAAACCCCAGTGAAATGTTATTCTATGTTCATCTTGATCGGTGTAGGATAGCCCAGAGCATGCGCAGTGGTGTATTTTCGATATTTTACTTGAGGCGTTGAGCCTATATTCAGACTCACTATATAGAAAACACGAAAATGAATGCAAAAAATGAACATTTAGCTCAGAGCGACGTCGGAGCAAAGTCGGCATTGGGACTGAGGGCGAAGCAAAATGAGAGTACGATATCGTTTGCTGAATCAAAGCTACGGTCCTCCATGCCATTTGCTTTCTGAGAAGGTCCTATGACAGTTTGTCTCGGCTACTAAAAAACGTCACAACTGCACTACACGATTTTTTTTATAAGAACCAATAAATTTGGCTGAGGTTCATTTTTCTTAATTTTTTGACGATTTGAGCTTCAAATTGTTCTTACTTCAATGTGTGTTTAAATCGAAGAAAAGCTAAGCCACAATAAAGGATTGCCACAATACTTGCATGCATTGCCAAACGAGTTTGGTCAATTACCCGCGGATTAATCGTGGATTCGCTGAATCATTTTTTCTAGACGACTTCCGGTGATTTTAAACTGTGAAGCATTTCTTTTTCATTTTTATTGTTCAGTTAAATGTCGAAGCTCAGCTGAAAGTTTAGAAAAAAAATTACATATCTTATGTTCTTATTGAATTTTGGCCAATCTCATTCTCGTTGTACTTATAAAGTCGTTCTCATGAAAAAAGCGTGTGAACACCCGATGAAGATACATAAAACTATGGCCTCTAAATTTTTCTAAACAATACCTATTTTCGAACTACACTTGTCTTCAACCCCACCCACCGACCACCGTCAAATGGTATTTTCGCGCCTTTTTCAAAAGTTCGCGGGCGTCAAATGGGTGGGCGTCCGCCTCCGCTGCCGGCTTTGATAGCTTGCCGTTTCTGCTCAAAAAGAAAGAAAACAATGAAATAAGAAGAGAAAAACTACAAAGAGGATGATTAATATGGTGGAAAGGAACCTCTCTCGATAAAATTAGTAGAAGGATCAATACGGCAAGTAAAAAGCAACGGCCTGCAAGTGAGTCAACTTCCAAAAACTTACTCGCCATTTTCAAATGTTAATTTCTGAAAACTGGTGTTTTTTTTCTTTTTTTGTTCATGTCATTGCTTTAAACTGACTGGCTTTAAATAGTTTACGGCTTATTTTACGGCCGGCTTCGAATGAGCTTTTTATAGTTTCATGTTTGTTTATGAGCTTGAAAGATTCCTATTTATTCCTTATCGTAACAACCTGGGATAATTTACTCGTGCACTCGCTTAAAGATGATAGCTATAACTTTAAAATAGTTTACCATTTTCAAAAAATTTTATGATCTCTTTATCGCAACGTGTAATATAAACAATCAATTCTTACATTTCAAGGCTTGCAAATTGCTTAAACAAACTTTTCTTTTTCGAAGTGGCTACATGAGCGGTAGCCGCTCAAGCTAGGTCTTCAAAGACAAATGAGCTGTAGTTTTCAAATTTCTTAAATAACGCAAGAAACCATAATCTTTTGGAATAAAGACTATTTTAACTTTGTTTAGAATCTAAAAGCGATTTCGATTTTTTATTCAACGTTTTATATGGTAGTCTTTCCTTGTCTGTGCAGAGTATAAAGTACTTGTCACTTAAAGCAGCTAGCTATCATGTATAGATCACTGTCGCGACCTCTCTCAACTTCAACTTCAGTTTTATTCCATCACTACTATACATTCATATAATGATCTTCAAAAGGTCTTCAAAGACTAAATGAGCAGTAGTTTTTAAATTTCTTAAATAACGCGAGAGACCATAATCTTTAGGAATAAAGAATATTTTAACTACTTTTAGAAAATTGAAAACTACAGCTCATTTAGGGTGCTTTTACATGAGAGGCGGGACGAGTTTCGTCCCGGGATGAAAGTCGTCCCGGGACCAAAAACTTTTTGTTTACAAGAGCAGTTTCATCCCGGGATGCCGAGATGAAAATGATAATATCTCATCCCTCCCGGGATGAGTTTCATCTCGCCCGCGCCTTCGGTTTTTATTGCCTGCGATACTCCAACAAAATCAAAATGGCGCGTAAGCAGCTGATTTTAACCTTTGCTGCGATTGAAATTTCGCTGTGTTTAGTGACCGTGTTACTGCAACTGCAGTCGGTCCTTTTGTTTCAGGTTTTTAACCAGCATCGGTAGCGACAGTCGATCGCAAGACGTGCTTTGCTATAAGCATGCGCTCACAGTGAAATGCCGCTACTCAAAAATGACGCGGCTCATTAATGTATCGTTCCATCTCGGGATGAAAAAAACATGAGCGTTTACATGAAACTTTCGTCCAGAGAGAACTGTTTACATGGACATTTCCATCCCGGGTTGTAATCTCATCCCTGTGCTTGGAACAGGGATGAGTTCAATCCGGGATGAACTCATCCCGCCTCCAAACCATGTAAACAGTAACAAGAAAATGACCAAACACTGGGATAGTCTCATCCCGGGATGACTTTCATCCCGGGACGAAAAGTCTCATGTAAATAGGCCATTAGTCTTTTGAAGACCTTGAGCGGTAGGGCGGTCGCGACAGTGATCTATCTGTTAATAACTTAAAAGTGTGATAAGAATGGCGAGTTTATAGTCTGCACAGACAAGGAAAGGCGACCATATAAAACGCTATAATCGCTCAGTGTAGATTCTAAATAAAGTTAAAATAGTCTTTATTCCCAAAGATTATGATTTATCGCGTTATTTAAGAAAATTGAAAACTACCGCTCATTTTTAGCATCATCAAACATATTTCAAATGTATTTAAAACTTGTTGAAAATCCAGAAAGAAGAACGTGTTTTAACGGTTTGCCTAAGTGGAGTTTAAGAATTAAGTTAATGTCTTTACAACTGCATCTCGCGGCGTTCAAAAACGTTTTTGCAATACAAAATTGAATTTAACAATGGTTACGGTTACACTGACAGTTTTTACCGTGGTAAAGATGAGACATGTTGCACTTGTTCCTTTGATCTCTTGAAATTTATATGTGCTTTCGTGATTTTGTCAGAACTTAAATGCCGGAAACTACAAATGACAAGAAATTATTGGAGAGATAACAGCCCCCTCACCCTTCCCCTGCTTCAGACGAGCCTGATATATATGTTTTTTTTTAAAAAAAGAAAACGTCTTGCGATTCCCCTACGATTTTTGGTTCAGTGTTGTTGAGTCATCAGTGTATGATCATCGCCATTCATGACTAATTTATTCTTATTGCTCCAAATTAGGTCAATTAGGTAACATAATTACAGCTGATTTTTTCGTAAAAGTTGCCGGTATTTCGAACATTAAGTGTTCAAACTTAGGGCACCGTAAAGTGTTGAACTAACAACGCGTTTGTTTGCACTTCCAGATAATTGTATATTCAGAAAGCGTCGCCTATGTGTACAATATTTAAACAACTCTTTAACTTGTCGGCGTATTGTTTGATGAAGTTGTCTCACTTTATATTGGAGCAGCCGCCTTCTAGAGATATTCAAATGTTATTCAGTTTCAGAGAACTTTGGATTCTTGAACTTCTTCGAAGCCAATGCGGTCAGAATGCTGAAAAATGTTGTGCTGTCTTGTATTTTTTCACTAATTGCAATTACTGACCGAATGCAAATTCTCAAAGAAACACTTCTTTTGGAAAACGAATTTCGTTTTCTTCTTCAGCTTTGCATATGGCTTGTGATATCATAAATTCTTACAACTTGTTGTTTGTTTAAGTCAAGAAGGCCCTAAGTATTACTAACACTACCGAAGCTTTTTGCGTGTCTTGGCGCATGCTCCGCTGGTCACGCACTAATCTACACGTACCCTAATAGCAAAGCATGGCTATATACCTCCATAATAGCTTATCACGCCTTTTTTGTCTTGTTGGATTCAAAGATAAAACCTCTCCACCTAACTTGCTATGTTTATACAAAAAGAAACAATTGATTTTCTAAAAAAGTAACGCTTTGTGCGGAAACTTTTGACCCCATATCTGATATACCAGACGCTGTCAAATGTGTTGTCTTTTGCCAGAACATTAAAATAAACTAAACAAATGACAACCATGGAATTTCCGCACTAATACCCAAATTGATGTCAAACTATTTTTGAGATCAACTAAAAATGTCCTACTCAAGTTTTGATGTTACAACAAACATTGAATGTTGTGGGAGACTTCTAATATTTTACCTAATTTAGACTCGCGCATTATTGTAGGGGTTAATATTTAACGTGTTCTCGACTTGAGTTCTATTTCCTCAGTTGAGCGATTTTTTTCCGCAGTTTCGCTTGCATGAATTTACTTTTCAGTCGTTTTTGCCAAATAAGGTCATCAGTTCACAATGAGTTGACCAATCGAAAACTAATTCAAGACTGGTTCAGTTTCCTCACCAAGTCAATCTGACACGGCCCACATATCTGTGCTCCACCTTTTCCTTGCGTTTGGTGAAGTTGCACTTTACTCACTGACGTTTTCAAACGAAGGCATAAAGCCAACAGGTCTTCTCCCAAAATGAGTGAATCACAAGTTTCTCTCAACGATGAAATGAAAGAAGAGCTAAGAGCAAAGTTTAACGAGGTAAGTCACTCCTCTGCGAGACACCATAGCCATGGCGAACACATGCATCCTGGTGGTAAGGGTTAGTCGGTAATCGGGCGATAGGCTCGTTGAATTATATTTTTAAGAATTATACTCTTGAAAACTTCTTACTGATTTTGTTAATGAAATAGGAAAACTTAAACGGTATATATTTTGAATTATTTAAAGATTTTGTTTTTAACTTTGAGTCGAGTCTTGCGACTGATCCATTAATATCAAAGTGCCTCTTTAGTTTAGCTCGGCTGCATTTCACTTCGCAACTTACCCTCCTGTCTTTACTATAAGTGCATCCCTGTTGAATTAAAGAGTGTTGAGTGAGATTTTAATCTTCTTGTGTTTTGTAGCTGGATCTGAACAATGATGGTACTTTGAGTGCGAGTGAAGTTGGAACGGCTTTTGAAGCAGTTGGAGAAAAAATACCTGGCTTCAAGCTGCGCGAGATCATAACTGAAGTCGACAAGAACAAAGATGGAAAAATAAGTTTTAACGAATTCCTGGAGGTGAGGAAAAGTTTCCATAAAAGTTGGAAACAAGCTGAGATTCGGTAATGTTAAAAATGTCGTATCATCAAAGTTACTGTCTTGTCGGGCGTGTTTGTTTATATTCGAAAGTGGAAGACAGTAATGCCTTTTGGTAAAAAGAACAGTTTGTTGTTCCCCTCAAAAGCTTCTTTCGAAAGTCGCTTTACACAATAATTTAGTGAAGTGTTGCTGTCTTGAAGAATTTCTATTTATGGCGTTTTTGGGCCAGGAAATACTTTTAGTGTTCGAGTTATTAGTTGAAATTAATAATAGTATTATATATTGAAATTTAAGTAGCAATATTTCCAAATTATTACTTAATATACACAGTTCACTAGACACTAACAATAACGCTAACAATTATCAAAAGTCGCATCTCTCTTTGCTGATCGTTGAATGAACAAGGTTTCCTATGGATCATCGGACCAGATGCACATTCCAATAGTTTGAAACGGAAAGAGTCGTTAGCCAAAAAAACTAACTTTGAAAACTTTTTAGTTTTTTAAACTCCTTTAGTTACTATCAAGTGTTAATGGATCGCAGAACGAGTCCCATTGTGTAACACATAATTAACCTGGTTTTTTTTTGTCTCAGATATAATATTAAAAAGCCAAGGAAAAATGTTAGATTTCAAGTTTGGATGAAATATTAAGATTCGTGTGAGTTTGCATCAAAGCTGGAAAGGGATTTAGAAAACGTCACGAAACCAAAATAAATGTAATATGAATGTTGTGTTTTAGCTCAGTACCTTTAAAAATACCAGCCAATTAAAACCATTGCCTGCATCAGGGCTGGACTGGAGTGAAAAGCCAAGCACTTGTAGCCTTGTATACCCATTAATGGCACATCGGGACAAGAACTCTCTGAAAGGTGGTAAATTGTGAGTTGGGGGAGTATGAAATGGGTCCCATCTCATACTGTCAATACAGAAAAGAGAAAAAGATTTGCTACTTTTTTTTGTTAACCAACATTCTCTATGTGCACCTAACTGAAGACACTATCAAGTGCATTGAAAAAGTGCAAGGTTAAAGAACACATACAATATAATAAAAATAATTCTGTTCTGATTAGTACAAAGAAATTAGGCAAAGATGCTGTAAAGAAGTTATTCAATCTACCAAAAATGATCGATTTGGAAGTTCAAAATTTTGAATATTAGCCATGATTTTAAGCCCACATTTCAGTCTCAGACAAATAGACCATTTTCACGCACTCCCCAGAGACGCCTACAACAAAAGACGAAGCAGCCATATTGGTGCCCTAAACAAAAGAAATCATCAAAAATTCTTTTGTTCAAGGGCACCAATATGGCCGCTATGAAGTCAAAACGCTCTATACCAGTGTCCTTTGTTGTTTGGAAATTCAAACTTAAAATAATTATATCAGTATATAGCTATCTTAGATCTCTATTTTGAGCAAGTACATTGGTTAATTCTATACCAGGCTACCTACGTTTTAGTTTCAGACAACCTAAATTTCAAAACTTCCCGTGGGAGCATGCCCCCAGATCCCCATACAGTCTTGTGTCATTGATGTGCATTTCGTTCGCCTCCTCGATCAATTGTACCCTCCTGCAAAAAGTCCTGGCTTACAGGGCTGCCTCAAGGCATCTTTTAAGTAAACTTTTTACCCTCTAAGCTATTAAGTGTTGAGAATATCAACTTTGATCATCTACCAAGAACTCTATGGAAGATGAGTTAGGAAGTTTTAACAAATATTATGGCTATTGAGAATTTACAAACTCGTCACGTATGACTCTTGGGGGTAAAAGGGTTAATGAGTTAGTCTTGAAAGATATGAAAAATAGTAGAAAAGATGATGTCAGTTTGTTACATTTTTGTTATGAGTTTAGGCCAAGGAAAAAACAAAGAGTTATTGTTTTCCATTGGGAAAAACCAAAAACATGAGGCGGGAGTTCCTTATTAGCTATTATATTGTCAGTTTTTGTTATTTGCCAAAATATAGATTTATGACCCCTTTGCTTCCAACAAAACAGAAAAATATCACCTCCATTGCATCTAAAGATTTCATATATTCTAATTTAACTTAAATTCTAATGTTTTGTTACCAGCCAGCTTTTCACATTCATCTTTAAATACTCAAGAATTAAGAACTTTCAAATTCCAATACTAGTGTCCTTTGTTGTTTGGAAATTCAAACTTAAATAATTATATCAGTATATAGCTATCTCAGATCTCTACAATGTTGCTCTACTGGGAAAGGTCTCTAGCAGTTTCAAAAATTCATGAAATATGTGACATTTTTTTTTTAACAAATGATTGTACTAATTATGAAATAAGGTGTTTTCACAAAGCAAATCAGAACACACAAAAAAATTGTGTTGACTGAGTAAGCCATATGAGAGCAAAAGTGAGAAGCATTTAACACGGTAAGTTTCATAATGCTGACATTGGTGCTATGTTTCATTATGCTAAGTCTTTCTTTTTGTTTTTTTTTATGCTTAAAATGTAGATCTACAAGCAAAATGCAAGCAAGGGAGCAGGTAGATTCAAAGACATGTTGTCAAAACGTGATAAGATGGTGTCACATGGAGGAACATCTCATAGCTCAGCTGAAGGAACCACTCATACATACTCAGAGGCTGAGAACTATGCATTCATTGACTGGATCAACAGTGCCTTGAAGGATGATGCTGAAGCAGCTAAGAAATATCTACCAATTGATGCCAGCAACAAGGGTTCAGATTTGTTTGAAAAAGTCAAGGATGGTGTTGTATTGTGGTAAGTTTTGATGTACAACAACAGTTTGGTGAACTTTATTTGTGTGAAAAAAATGTTGAGGATGGATTGTGTCGGGCTAAGTTTAATATATGTAATGTATACAAAAAAATGCATATATATATATATTGTTGTGTGCTGTTCTTACATGATTGTACTGCCGAGTTGTATTTTTACACTTGATATTAAAAAAAGACTGCTGGTTCCTGCAGATCTTTTAACTGGTACCTTTCACCTCCTAAGTACTTCTTTAAATACCTTTCTCCAATCATTTATTTTAGCTTGTACCCTCTGTTGTCAGTGTACTACAGTCAGTGCTTATCTATTTAACAGCTAGTTATTTTATGCAAGGTGGAGTTTTCTATGATAAGGCGCGAAAAGATGAGTTGACTTTATATTATATTAGATTCAAAGAAAATGACAACAAGTAGTCTAATTATTTTAGTAGAAACCAACTAGGCAAAGTGACACTACCTTCAAAAAAGACTCCAATGAATTTGACATTGTTTTTTGTTTAAAATCACTGACAGTTTTGCTATTTGCTATCTATTGCACTGATCATTCATGAGTAGGTTAGCCAGTCAGATTGCAGCTTTTGTGATAGTAATGCTAGTTGGTTTCTACTTAAACTTTATTTGGTTTCATATTTTATTTTAGCTTTAATAACTTAAATATTGTTATTTTTTCCCTTGACTCAAGTGGACATTCCTATTTGTGGGTGGAAACAATATTGTAAATTGATCATTTTTTGTTGTTGCTTAATAAAGGATTGTTGTTATTGTAACTTAAAAAGGTCTTGAATTCCTTGGGAAATATGTTCAAGGTGTAAAAGCATTGATTTTTTTTGCCAAATTTGAATATTTTACATGATAAATCTAAAAAACAAACCAATTTTTCTTCAACTTCGTCCTTTACTTCTGCTTCCCCATCCATCAGTAGATCAAAAAGATCTGTGCATGTTCTGAGTCTTTAGTCATGATTAGAGTTGCTGTTAACTTTTCTTATTTATGGCTGCCATAAAAACATTAAACTGAGAATGTGTGTAGGTAAATAGTGTGATGAATTCCAGTTTCCAGCTTTTGTTCTCATTAAAGTCCATATTAAATGTACACTAATTCTGAAACATACTGTGTACTAATATTCTCAACAGTAAGATGATAAACCTTTCTGTTCCTGACACAATCGATGAACGCGCAATTAACAAAAAAGACAAGTTGAGTGTGTATTTGGTTATTGAAAACCAAACCTTGGTCGTTAACTCAGCAGCAGCAATTGGTTGCAACATTGTCAACATTGGTCCTGAAGATCTGAGTGAAGGAAAACCACATCTTGTTATGGGACTGTTGTGGCAGATTATTAGGGTAAGCAATATAATTATTTATAAGGGGTAAATATGACATCTTATAGTCTTTTCTTATTGAATAGAATTGAATAGAACTAAAACTAAGCTGTTTAACCCCTTTTAAAAATTAAGAATCAAACCTTGCAATTAAATTGCGTTTTGATTGCATTTGTTTTAGATTGGTCTTTTTGCAAAAATCAATTTGAGCACAGTTCCAGGATTAAAGAGATTACTGCGAGAAGGAGAGACAATGGAAGATTTAATGAAGCTAAGCCCAGAAGAGCTATTGTTAAGATGGTTCAACTATCATCTGGAGCGGGCAGGCCATCCTCGCAGAGTTAACAACTTTAGTGAAGACATCAAGGTAACTGCTTTATGATAATAATGTAGACTGTGTTTATATTGCTTGTGCCCTATTTGGAAGATGTTCACATGTACCTTTACAAAGTAAAGTAAACCTATTTAAATTATGAACTAGTTATCTACTATTGTAAAAATTAAGAAACAGAAAAGATATTCCAAATAATCTCTCTTGTAATTTTTTTTACATTTCACTTATATATATATTTTTTTAATTTCCCTGCATTTTTAAAGGACTCTGAGAACTACAGTGTGTTATTGAAGCAGATTGCACCAGCAGATGCCTATGTTGACCACCCACAGTCGGTTACATCGGTAAGTATCTTTTGTGCCTCTCTTTGTTTTGAAGAACATTTTTGATTATATTTGCTTAATGGAAATCAGGGCTCAAAGTTAGCTTCTTATATCAAGTAGTCAGCTGGCTACAAGAGGCCAGAGTTTGGCTGCCTGCGAATTCTAAAATTTTAATAGCCAGTGGTCATTTTCTGGTAGCATTGGCCAGCTACATATAGGTGGCAAGTTCAAGCCGTGGAAATGAAATTATATTGGTTTGAAAATTTTTTTTTAGCCCTGATTTAATTATTGATTTTGGCATCTAAGCTTTAAGGCTCTGTGCAGTGCTAAAGTTTTCTGTACGTTATACTATAGTGAACCCAGGCAGTAAATTAATTACTTTATCCAGTTCTTTGAGGCCCTTTTACCAAGGTTTGCTTTGTGCTCCACTAGAAATCAACTTGTGGTGGCTGCATGCATACATGTATTGCTCTTTCTCGGAGCTTCAATTTCATTTTTCAGGTTTTTGGCTCGTTTTACAGTGTACTCACTATAGCATCAACTTTGGATTGAATAGAAGCTGAAAATTTCACTTTGGTTTACTTGTCAAACAGGAGCCTGATCATAGCAAACGGGCTGAGAAGATGTTGCGAAATGCAGATAAAATCGGCTGCAGAAAATTTGTTAGGGCAAAGGTATGTATATCCCAGTGATGGGTGTAAAATGTAGGCCTGTGGAGTCTTTGAATTTTTGTTATCTTTAAATGTTAACAAAAAGTCATCTTAGTATGTAGGAACCTACAATAGTTTTCTCTATTAAGCTAGTTATTGCTGATGACAATGCAAAAAATTATGATCAATTTTATCCTTAGATATTAGTACTTTAATATTATATCTGAACAATATTTGTGTGTTCTCTTATTACTATATATTTTAAATATGGTTGTCATAGGAAATTTAATGGAAATGTTTATGTACTAGGACTTGTGAGTTGTAGATTTAGACTGTTTAGTTTCAAATACAAAAGCCACACCAAGTGACAGTGTTTCAAAACATTACTAATGCCAACTTCCTTCTTTGTATAGGATGTTGTTGGAGGAAATTCAAAACTGAACATGGCCTTTGTTGCTAACCTGTTCAACCATTACCCTGCCCTACCTGAACTAGATGAGGAGCCAGAAGAAGGCGAGGTTTATGAAGAAACAAGGGAAGAAAAGAGTATGTTGTTTTACTTGGGATTAAAAACACAATGTTTAGGATCAGAGTTGCAGTGCTTTGATATTCAGATTTTTTAGTTAGGTCATTGATTTTTATTTGTATTCTCTCCCTTGCTCAGCATTCCGTAATTGGATGAACAGCTTGGGAGTGAATCCTTTTGTCAACATGCTTTACAACGATTTGTGCAATGGACTCATTCTGTTCCAGGTTTGTGAAGGAATTAAAATGTAAACAAGATTATAATAATTTTACTTAATTCTTTCAAGTTTTACACTCATAAAAGTTGTTTTATTTGTGAAACATGAATAAGTCCTTCTGTAGCTCTTTGACAGAATCAAGCCTGGAATTGTCAATTGGGATAAGGTACAAAAACCGCCATTCAAGCAGATGGGTGGAAAAATGAAGAAGATTGAGAACTGTAATTATGCAGTCGAACTGGGCAAGCAACTAAAATTCTCCCTTGTTGGAATTGGTGGAACAGATATTCATGAAGGAAATCGCACACTTACCTTAGGTATGTTAATTAACTGAAATACAGATTGTTAAATGCTTACCCCAAATTGATCAGTGGTTGATTAAACTACTTTATTTTGATGATGTATAAAACACTTTCAAGTTATTTAAGAACTATTTAGTTTTTTATAATCTGAAATCTTACCATTCTTGCAGCAGAACACCACAACACACAGACTTTATATGCACATGAATAATTATATGCACAGAGATGTCCATTTTTTCTTGTAATTGATTCTGTAAGGAAAGTAAGATGTTGTTAAAGTGGGTGGGGCAGAAAGGATTGAGTTATTTGTATAATTAAGAAGAAGTTAGATGTTTATAATCTGGCCTGTCCAGGCTAAAAGTGTTGGAGTTATATTTAAGGAGAAGTTAGATGTTTATAAACTGGCCTGTCCAGGCTAAAAGTGTTGGAGTTATGTTTAAGGAGAAGTTAAAGATGTTGATGTAAACTGGCCTGTCCAGGCTAAAAGTGTTGGAGTTATGTTTAAGGAGAAGTTAAAGATGTTGATGTAAACTGGCCTAAGTTCAAAGGGTTAGCAACTGTGTGTGGGAAAGAAACCAACACAAAGAATTGCAATAAGCTACATGGGCGAGAATCAGTTATGGTTTTTAATTCTTACTTTGTTTAACTGCAGCAATGGTGTGGCAAATGATGAGAGCTTACACTCTGGGTATCTTACAGTCGCTAAGTTCGGATCCAAACACACCAATCAAGGATAGTGACATTGTTCAATGGGCAAATGAAAAGGTAAAAGAAAAAAAAGTTATCCTTAATGAAGGCTTTCTCTTTTGTGGTGAAAGAAAAAGAACAATTGAAATTTTAATATATTTTTAATTTAATCTAAAAGTTGTATGGTACAATAGTATAAATTATTTTGTACATTTTTTTTTAGTTTATTCTCTTCAACCAGAACTAAATAGCTTGTAACTTGCAGCACTTGTAGTTGGCTGCTGACATTTAAACTCACTTTTTACATTAGATCTAAGATGCGTGTTTTCCATGTGGCCTTAATGCCTACTATTAGTAGCAGCAAATTACTTGCAGTACTTGAAGTGCAGCATCCATAAGTGTTACTTTTTAGCTTAACTTTACGTTTTTTAACTTCAGCATGTTAAAGTAAAAATGGTTTTGAAAAAGTGATAAAATTAAGTTTAAAGATAATTTTCATTTTTACATAATTTGAGCAATCTGGATTTTTGGTTAAAAACTGATCCATGAAGGCTTCCTGATAACTGTGGACCTTTGTAGTAATGCTCAGTGATGGTAAGCAAAAATAATTAGGCATTTTCACACTCATTTGCAGTTTGGATGTGCTACTGTTTTGGCAGGCCACAGGTCTTATGAATGTCACCAAATCCTGTGGCCGAGACAAAACAATGGTAAATAAACACTGCAATTCATTATGAATTACTGTACAAAGACAAAAACTATTCTGTAGCTCGGAAACCATAACATTTGTAAGACCTGTGGCCAACCAAAATAGTGGGATATACACAGTGCACATGAGTGTGAAATGCCTTATGACCATGTTGCTGGTACTCATTGCTAAATCTGTTGTTTGTTGCACGCAGCTCACGTCTGCAGGAAAAACAACATCCATCAGCAGTTTCAAGGATCCCAGTATCTGCACTAGCTTGGTGGTTATCGATCTCATTGATGCCATAAAACCCAAATCTATTGACTACAGCTTGGTGTACAAAGGAGAGACCGAAGGGGTGAGCTCTCTAGATCTGTTACAATTTTATTATAGGTACTATTATAGGTAATTAAATGAGACAGAGTCATATTTTGAAGAAAATCTTTTTTCTTATTCAAATTAATTGGCTGACTGCAATGAGGGTAATTCTTTCAGAATTTGGTCAAAAAATATTGTCATTTTTTTTGAAACTTGCCAAAGGCACATTTGATTACCTAATATAGCAAACAAACTATTTTCTTTTTGAATTTTGCGTGACTTCGATGAATTTGCACTCATGAAAACACCTTGATTTTTACTCACAGGATGAACTATAAATTATTAGGATTAGCTTTAATTTTAAACGAAAGGCAATTATAGATCAAATAAAAGGCCGAGTTCCATCTATAACTTGTCTGTAATTTTATTGTAAAAACTTGGAACTTACTTTTTTGGAGATGCCTGCTTAAATTCTGTTCTCCTTTTAGTGTTTTGTGTTACATACAACCAGTGCTGAAAAAAAGTTCGTTTACAAATTTAGCAAGTTTAGAAGTGTAAAACTATAAGCATGTTATGTTTTTATTTTGTGTTTGCCAACACTGTCAGCAACTGATCAGTTAAAGCCATTCTTTTTTCTTTGTTCATGTTTGAAAATTTCAAAGTAACATCAATTAAAGAAAGGTGTTTCTTGAGGTCATTGTTAAAAAATAATGTTAAATATCCTCCCTCTGTTATTTTGAAATTTTTATAAGAAATTTACTGTTGCTACAGGAGATGATGCTGAATGCCAAATATGCACTTTCAATGGCACGCAAGATCGGTGCTCACACATACGCTCTACCAGAGGACCTCGTGGAAGTCAAACCAAAAATGGTGCTCACAGTTTTTGCCTGCCTGAATGCCTGTGCTCTGGAAATTTCCAAGTAGAAAATTCCCCGCCATTTTTTGATTTTATAATTAACATACATCAAAACTTTCCAGTAATATAGACTCAAGGAATACTACACCTTTTTTTATATAAATTAAAAGCTGAAATATAGATGATATAACTGTGTTACAGGTGTGTCTAATATATTATTACCTGCAGTAACATAATGCACTGACTTTTTAAGGCTTAACCGTTTTAAGCTACTTAAAATATGTTCCATGTTTCTGTGATTCCGTCTTGAAAGTGATATAAAACTAGATACTGTAACTTTAGTTGCTTAGCACAAAATTTATAAAAGCCTTTTTTGGAAAAAAAATTAAAATGTAAAGATAATATACCTAACTTGCGTTACCGGCTGGACATTTTATATTCATGATTCACAATGTGTATTAATGAGGTGTCAATTTTTTTGATAGGAATTTATTTAACGAGTAAATCAAGTAGGTATGTAACTAAACGAAAATTAAACACTTTTGACATTCAGTTTTAGGATCGAAATATTTTGTTGCTTGAAGAAAATACTCTTCATAAACAACAACATAAGATGAACATATTTTGAATTAACGCAATATTTGTATTCGATTGCTCTAGAAAATAACCTAATAGTCTTCTACAAAGTTGTGATTGTTGGAATAAATATTTTCACTCAATGGCTGGTGTACTTGCTGGTACTTTTTGAGGGTGTTTTAGCAGCTTAGTTTTGGTGATTTTTGATAGTATATGGGCCATCCTGATTACCTGCACTACAAAACAAAATTAACTATTATAAACTTGAGAAGTCCATTTCGTCATCGTCCCCATACCTCGTAAAGAGAAAAATAAGAAATCTTTCAAAAGGCTGGCTAATTTGAAGTGAAAAGAACGCGTGCGTAATGCGCTGAACCAAACTGGCTTTTTTATGGATTCGAAAATTTTGTGACTGTGTCTTGGAATTAAGTCGAGTCAGTGAAATTAGCTGAAGGCATGTCAGTGAGCGCTGAACTGAAGATACTGTGCACACACGCTGGCCTCGGTTGTACATAGAGATTTCGTACAAAGCGTTTCAAACATCGATTTGGCCATCGGAATCTAGTTGACCAGAAACTAACTGATGGCATGCTGGTGTTGAGTCTTTGTAAACCGCATAGAGCATTAATCTTTGAGTTAAATTTCACATGCAATGCTGTTCCAAAATCTGATCCTAATTCAAAGAAAGCAATGTTGTTGGTATGGGCAGTAAGCCATATACACGAAGAAGTTATATATTGTACTCCAAATGTATCAATTGCCTTTCTCTAATCTGTTTACGCTTTCGCTAGCCGTATGTTGTGCTTTATTTTGTTGACGTCCGTTTAACTTTCCTGCTTAGAAATGAGTAGAAAGCGTAAGCAATTACAAATTTTGGTTGTAATTAACATAAAGGATTTGAAAGTTTCGACTGCGTATTCAAACTTCGCCGTTGTTTCGGAATAACTGGTAAACGAGCAGACAGGCAGATGATCATTAGAATAAATTAATTTGCAACAAGTCGATAACTTTCAAATATTGGCCATACTTCGCTTCAATCGTCTGGACTTGAGTATAGTAGAAAGACGTAAAGAAACTTACCTTTTTTATTCTCAAGCGACCAATTTATGTATTCCCTCGGCAACTTTCTGCCGTCACTTTAAGGAAATCTTAAAGAAAAACCAGGCCATTTGACGAGATGACCTTTGCAGCATCCTGCCCTGTTCGTTCCTAAAATGGGTGTAGTAGTTGTTTTTCATTTTTGTCGATCCGTCACATTTACGGTCTCCCAATTCACCAATCAAATACCAGGTTTGAGTCTGAAAAGGGCGGCGTGCTTTTGCGCTAACACGTATTGACTCCTGTCGTTCTTTAGTCTGGTTTGTCTCAACTTGAATGATCTCAAATAGATTTTTTTAAAAGCAATGACTTTTGGATTCATTTGATTTTTCCCTCGCCCTATATTTGTTACACCTGTTAACGTGTTAATCGTTACGAAGTTACAAGCTTGCTGAAGGACCGAGACTAAAAGCCAGATGTTTACGCTGAGTTGAAGCTGACGGTAATCCGCCGAATTCTAAAAATTACCCCGCTTTACAAAAAGAAGTGTACGAGACACGTATGCACAAGATAATTGATTCTGAATCTGTTCTGTAAACGTAAAAAAAAATACGGACAAGTGCTGATACTTGATTGTATCGCGTGACAAGCTCTAATCATGTTTTTGTGTTTTGGTTACTGAAGCAAATCACTGTAACCGACTCGTTTCAATGATACATTTCGAGGAAATAATTAAGCCTTGCACTCAAAAGCCATTGTTATCGCAAAAAAAAGTGGTGTAAAAATATGTTATGTGATCTTGAACGCCATTTCCTCTTTATTTGTTTCGCAGAATTTGCCATTCAATCTGTTTCTTTTCACAGTTAACGTACCTAAAAATTATCATTAAAAACGAAGCGTACAGAACTTTATATCCATTTGGTTTTTCATTGCACTGTTGGTGTTTTCTGAAACTAAACTAATCGAGACAACTATTGCGTGACTGTGTCACAAACCTTCTGTGAGGGGTGCGGTTCTATTATTCTCGCTCGTGACCATGAATTTGAAACAGTGAATCGAAATATCGACCTGACCTCTGGCCCAACCTCATTTAATTTATTTTTATAAAACGAACACCCTAGCTTAACGTTGCAACTCAAAAATTACGTCTTGTTTGTAAACTATTTCGTTTCATTTTATGGTGCGTTAGTGCAGTAGAGTTGTATCTGAATTTTAAATCTAGCACAGTTTGATCAGTGTAACAGATGTGTGGGGCGCTATTTAAGCAGCATAAAACAGTCCGAATTAACGGAAGCCGGGAAGGGCTTGCTTCTGTGTCTTGACTATTGTCGCTTGAGACTGTCCAATCAGATGATCTTCTCCATGACCTTAATAAGATATAAGTTTCAAACAAAACCAGTTCCTGTTAGAAGCTCGAGTTTGCCACAGCCCAGTCTGATCGATAAAGTTACTCTTTAGTACGTTTGTGATTTTTTATAATCTTTTCCAAAATGACTGATTCAAAAGGACAGATCTCTATCAATGATGAAATGCGAGAGGAGCTGAGGGAAAAATTTAATGAGGTAAGGTGCCCCATTTTAAATTACTACTTCTTTTAGTCCCTATAGCGTCTTGCTGTGACGAGTTAATTCTTACCGTCAGACCGAGTCCAGAGCTACTCAATCTTTTCAAAATGCGATATTTGATAAAATCGCAATACAACAATTGTTTAAGAAAGTTATTCAGTGAACTTGCTGTGAGCTGGGCAAGAGTTATTCTGCCAAATGCAAAATTTATAGAGTTTCGTAGCGAAACAATCTAGTGCTAGTTATTAAATATACTTAACAGAGGTCACATATTGGACGTATTTTATATACATATTTGGATCTTTCTTCCAAATTTAGACTGAAACTATAACTTATTGATTTTTGCAAGAAGCAAATAGATTGATTGCTGAGACAATAAAAGGAAATATACTTGAGCCACAGTTTATACAAACTACGGTGTTTCAAATGATTTTAGTTTACAAAGATTGTCAACAAATACTAACTTGTTTCGGCCTGTTCAGTCAACGATAACAGTGTTATGTCGGTTCCTACTGTAACAAATGCATTGATTAATCACCCAGCTTTAATCACCGGCCCTGTTTCAGTGTTTGTTCCGAGATCGCGAAAAGCTTTGAAGTATTTTCAACATACTGTCTCAGTAATGACTTTATTACAGTAAGATAAACATTGACAGTTTTGAACACACTGATGTATAAGTTGTACAAAGTGGGAGAGTAGTACATTAAAAACTCCGGCCATCGTCAACTCCAAATATTTTAAAGTGTTTAGAAATTTAAAAACGGTAAAATTGACTTGCAAGCTTTTCCGTTTGGTTGGTATCTTCTTTACAACAGAGTATCTTAAATCAATACGATAAAAAAGCATCATTTACGCCATTAACTTCTCGACAGGTAAAAAAGATAAGATATAATAAGTTATAATGGAATTTGTTAAAACATTTAATTTCACGTGTTTCTCTTCCAGTGTGACCTGAATGCGGACGGCACTTTATCCGCCAAAGAAGTTGGACAAGCATTCGAAAAAGTTGGAGAAGAAATCCCTGGTTACATTTTGCGTGATATTATTAAAGAAGTTGATTCAAACAATGATGGCGTGCTGAGCTTTGAGGAATTCTTAGAGGTAAGCCAAAGATTCGATAAGATTAGGTTAAAATGATTAGTACTGTCCTGGTGCACTGTAGGTCTTTTAAAATTGCTGCCTGCCACTGAAGAGAGTCGCAAAAGCAGTTTTGAAAATTGGAATTGTTTTAAATCAACTCAGCAGTTTTAATAATGTGTGACTATACTACTTCAATCGAGTTCTATAAACAGATAGCTTCCGCCTTTCCTTTAAATAGGGTTCATTGCTAAGAAACAAATTATCAAAATCATTATAACTTTAAGAATAGCAAATGGTAAGTAAACAGAGAAATAAATGACTGTTTTGCCCGTGATATGGAAAAGGTCGATATTTCATCAAACTTTTTAACTAAGTATTATTGAAACTGACTCCCCATTTTGGATTGTTCTCTCATTTCTTACTGGCTTATCCCACATTTGAAATATTTTTCCATGTCATCAAAAATATAAATGAAATTATAGAATAAACGGTAGAATTGAGAGGACATTTGTAGCATTGTCACGTTCTCTAATACTACCGTATCAGTAAACGAAACGAGACAAAGGTTTTGCGATTTTCATTTTTTGATACTTCAGGAACATCAAGCTTTTATTTCTTCTTTAATTTTGATAGTTATGAAATAGTCAGTTATCGTGAAAACTAAACATACCTAGCTGCTAAAATCCATTTCCACACATAAAAAAACCATCAACGTTTCCGCAAACAACACTAGTATCACCTATAAAATTACTATACAAAGTATTTGTCACACCAAAATTTCAAAACTTAATCTTTTGCGTTTCAAAGTTTTGTTGTAAAAATGCAAAAAAAAAAAAATTATTGAAAAACTTCACCTACTTAGATGACGTGTTAGTCACTATTGATTCCTTATTTTCTCAGTTATATAAGCGGCATGCTACAAAGGGAACAGGGGGCTTGTTCAAGGACATGCTGTCCAAACGAGAAAGAGTTGTCGCCCAGGGTGGGACATCCATTGGGTCAGCAGAAGGAACAACTCACAGCTATTCTGAGGCAGAAAATTATGCCTTTATTGATTGGATTAACTCTGCCCTAAAAGACGATGAAGAAGCAGTCAAAAAATATCTCCCAATTAAATCTGACAACAAAGGAGCAGACCTCTTTGAGAAATGCAAGGATGGCGTCCTTCTCTGGTAAGATACTTGTAGTTAATGTAGAAATATACATTAGATCAGTCATAGCGTTAGTCGCCCTTTCGAAACAACGTTGTAGCGCTTGTGTAATCCAGTCCTTGTTGTTGTTATAAGATATGTTAGATAAGTCATATATAGAAATTTTCGCGCGCGTGTGCATCTATATATGTCTCGATAGACGCATAACGGACCGAGCATCTGAACAGTCTTTTGTAAGCTTTTGTCTCAAATGTTCTAAAAGGAATAGTTCGTTATTGTCATGTGTCTATCGTGTTATGGATGCACTTAATTCTTCCCGCGTGCATCCATAACAGGGGCCTACAAAGGGGTGCTCAGATGTTGCTTGTCCCACATTTTTTGGTCTTTTTGTCGCATCTTTTTCTAGTGTAAAATGTTGCTGTCGTATTTTCGTCTGAATAAAATGTCGCTGTCATAATTTTCAACTCCAGTTTATCAATCGTTGTCAAAAACTGAATCAAGCGAACATGACGAACAAATAAGTCTGTCTCATTAGCGTGTTCTAAAAATTTTAAGCTCGGACAAAAAATATCGCGAGAAACTAATATTCTTAGATGTTTTGATTCATAGTTGATTTCTGATGCCCTTTCTCGTTGTCGAAAATTGTCGCACATTTCACAATAATTCCTGTCGCTTGTCGGCGCTTTGACAATTGTCTGTTGCCTCAATACAAGACCGTGTGTACTGTCGTGAACTGTAATAGGCGTCGTGAATTGTAATAACTATTGTCGTGAATTGTAGTACCTGTCGTGAATTGTAATACCTGTCGTGAATTGTAATAAAGTTGTCGTGAATTGTAACAACGTACCTGTCGTGAATTGTAATAACATATCGTCGTGAATTGCAATAATTCGAGCTGTCGTGAACTGTAATAACTAATTTGTCGTGAATTGTAATAACAATCAAACATTTTTTTCTTTTGTTTTTTCAGTTATAAAGCATTCATTTAGCTTTCCTATTTTCTCGCAAACAAGATAAAGTTTTACCGATGCCATGCAGCATCATTTGTGGACACATACTTTTATCTGCAACAGTTATGGGTGTGCAACAGCAAGCCTGTAATTTCTTCTTAATTTCTTTCAAAAGTGACTTTTTTCCTAAACCGTGGTTTGTTCTTTGTTTTACATTATCTAGGGGAAACGGGGGAATTTATAGTGTTCCCAATTCAAAGATAGCAACATGGAACACCGGAGTTAGAGCGTTCTGTATGAAAATTAGTCAAATACCACTATAGAATAAGAACTGACAGTTTTCAAAATTCATGCGAAATTTTTCCAGGATTGTTTGAACCCCCCTCCCCCCTCATACTCGTAAAAAATGAACGCCCCTTATATGTAAGCGTTTGACTTTTTGATATTTCTTTTGTCTTTTTTACATAAGTCAGTTAAATTTCCAAAACTCTTGCAATCCGCTATGAGCTGCAAAGAATCTTGTCAGTATGGGATTTGTAGCATGTTATAAATCAATTCGGTTGTTTCATCGAGCTCACACTTAACACTTATCACTGCTTGCAAATTTTAACACAGCGTAGTTTATAATTTTGGCGAGTGGCAGACTTTATTTTTGTAGAGATAAATTTGAGCATTTACAGTCCTTGTGTAAGACAAAATTCAAGAGAAACAAAAATGCAAGTTTGTTGCGAAGAAATTTCAAAATACAATATTTTACGCTCTTCTTGCTTGGTGTTTTTATATTTAAAAGAAGCGACTACTCTTTTTTGTGAATAAACATAATTAGTTTACATTATATTTGAAGCTTAATTATCCTTGATTTTTCTTAGTTTAGTTCTTAACTGTTTAGTTGTTCTTATAAAAAGGTGTATAATTTTTTAGAGAGAGGAGAGATAGAGCGAACTCTAACTGAGTCCTTCGAAGGAAAATATGATAGGCTCGATAATGGGTCAGTGAACAACCTTAAAAGCCCTAAGGTGGAATTTTCAAAGTATTAAAACTAAAAGCAGTAGATACATATAACCAGTCGACTACCTTTTTTTTCTTTTACTTAGTTTTATAGTTGTGTTCCCCCCAACCCGCAATGCCCCTCTTCCTAAGATACTTGGGTATGCATGTTCTACCCAAGTTATAAATCGTTATACAGTTTATGACAATCAATCTGACATTGTTTGAGACGTGTATCTTTTGCACAGGTTGTCTATGAAATAAAGATTTATTAAAATAAGTCCGTAAGACCAAGTTATAACAATTCACAACGACAGTTATTACAATTCACGACAGCTCGATTTCTTACAATTTACGACAACTTTATTACAATTCAAACAAAAATTATTACAATTCACGACGCGTATTACAATTCACGACGCGTATTACAATTCACGACAGTATCACAATTCACGACAGTACACCGTGTCGCCTGTCGCTAAAAGCCCTTTGTAGGCCCCATAGCATGATAGACACACAATAATCAACAACACGCAGGAATTTAGCTCGAACAAAAATGTCCAATATTCACTGACAAGACGTTTTTAAAGTCACACGAAAGAGTTAACTTTTAAATTGGCAGCTTTAAACAGCTTAAAAGCAGCTTCAAACACCGTGCAAAATATGAAGAATTAAAAAGTATCTTAAAAATACCTTAAAAATGGCTTCAAAGCATCCCAACTACAATCGCATAAGTATATATGTCGAGTTTATCAAGGCTTAAATTGTGAGAGACCAACCAATTAATTCCCGCCAAGTTTATGCAGGTAAGTTTAACTTTTTGAAAGTTCACATAGGTACAGAAATATTTTACAGTCATTAAGTGTTTGCTCTGAGACGTGTTATCCAAATGAATTCTCAACAGCAAAATGATCAACCTCTCTGTTCCTGATACCGTTGATGAACGAGCACTGAACAAGAAAGACAAACTAAGTGTGTATTTAATCCTTGAGAATCAAACCTTGGTTTTGAATTCAGCCGCCGCAATTGGGTGTAACATTGTGAACATTGGCCCGGATGATCTCAGTGCTGGGAAATCACATCTTATTATGGGCCTGTTGTGGCAGATTATCAGGGTAAATACGTTTGGTTTGGTTTGGGTAAATCCATTTGTAAATCAAAGGTTTTGTGATGTCTTTTTCAAGAAAAAATATCAGCCAAACAAAAGGCACTCTGTTTCTTTCTTCAGTGCAAACATCACCTTATTTGACAGCATAACCCACAAAATAGTTGTACCGTTGCTAGAATAGAATTCACTTTGTTTGCTGTCTCAGAAAAGGCATGAGTATTCCGTATATATTAAGGTATTGACATAGACTTCAGTCAATTAGAGTGCAGGAGTTACTTTCAGAGCAGGAATATTACTTCGTCTAATTAGAGCTGACTTAAAGTTTTCTAATCTTCGCAAAATAACTTCTACGTGTGTCATATCTATCATAAATACATCATTAAGTTTTTCAAGGCTAATCTGCAATAAGTCTTTTTTGTTAAAACGTTTTCACTTACTTTTACTTTACCCCGATGTAGTTCAGCCCTCGACTGCAAGACGTTTTTCATGTTATTATTACAATCTCTTTCATTACATAACATTTTTTGCAAAGTCTTATCAAAGAGTAAATGATAATGTAATCTTCGTGTAAACCTTTAATCTGCTTTATCTGATTCCTGAAAGCTAGTTAAATGTTATTCAGATTGGACTATTTGCGAAAATCAACTTGACGAATGTGCCGGGTCTAAAGAGGCTCCTGCAAGAAGGTGAAACCATGGATGATTTAATGAGGCTGAGTCCTGAGGAGTTGTTGCTGCGATGGTTCAACTATCATCTGGAAAAAGCAGGCCATCCTCGCAGAGTGACAAACTTTAGTGGTGACATCAAGGTAATAGTAACGATAATCATAGTAATGGTGACATCAAGTTAGTGATAATAACAATATAGTAGTGATGCCACCAAGGTAATGATAATGACCATCTTATTTATGACGATAACGAGGTAGTGGTAAAATCAAGGTATTTATAATGATTATCATAATTATGATGACGTCAATTGCTAGTGATAGTCGTAATAGTGATGACATCAAGGTAGTGAAAATGATAAGCATTGTAGTGTTGGCATCAAGGTTATGATAATGGTCATAGTTATGGTGACGTCAAGGTAGTGATGAAGATAATCATACTAGCGATGCCATCAAGGTAGTGACAATGGTAAACATAAGAGTTATGACATCATCCTAGTGATAACAGATACAGAAGTGATAACATCAAGGTAATGATAACGATAATTATAGTAGTGATGTCATCAGGGTATTGATAATAGTAATCATAGTAGTGATTACATTAAGGTATTGATAATGATAATCATAGTAGTTTTCACATCAAGGTAGTGGTAATAGTAATCATAGTAGCGATGTCATCAGGGTATTGATAATGATAATCATAGTAGTGATTACATCAAGGTAGTGATAATGGTAATCATAGTAGCGATGACATCAAGGTATTGATAATGATAATCATAGTAGTTTTCACATCAAGGTAGTGGTAATGGTAATTATAGTAGCGATGTCATCAGGGTATTGATAATGGTAACCATAGTAGTGATGTCATCAGGGTATTGATAATGATAATCATAGTAGTGATTACATTACGGTATTGATAATGATAATGATAGTAGTGATTACATCACGGTATTGATAATGATAATCATAGTAGTTTTCACATCAAGGTAGTGGTAATGGTAATCATAGTAGCCATGTCATCAGGGTATTGATAATGATAATCATAGTAGTGATTACATCAAGGTATTGATCATGATAATCATAGTAGTGATTACATCAAGATAATGATAATGATAGTAATGATTACATCAAGGTATTGATAATGATAATGATAGTAGTGATTACATCAGGGTATTCATAATGATAATCATAGTAGTGATTACATCAAGGTATTGATAATGATAATCATAGTAGTGATTACATCACGTTATTGATAATGATAATCATAGTAGTGATTACATCAAGGTAGTGATAATGATAATCATAGTAGTTTTCACGTCAAGGTAGTGGTAATGGTAATCATAGTAGTGATTACATCACGGTATTGATAATGATAATCATAGTAGTGATTACATCACGGTATTGAAAATGATAATCATAGTAGTGATTACATCACGGTATTGATAATGATAATCATAGTATTTTTCACATCAAGGTAGTGGTAATGGTAATTATAGTAGCGATGTCATCAGGGTATTGATAATGGTAACCATAGTAGTGATGTCATCAGGGTAGTGATAATGATAATCATAGTAGTGATTACATTAAGGTAGTGATAATGGTAATTATAGTAGTGATGACATCAAGGTTATGATAACGATAGTCATAGTAGTGATAATGATAATCGCCGTATGATATTTAACAATGAGCCAATCACAGCACGAGCTAATTATGATGACGGTATGGCTTTTCTCGTTAGCACTTAACGGTAGCTACAACTAGTACGTGTTAATATGTCAAAGATGGAATTACTGTTGTTTGTTGTTCAGGATTCCGAATGTTACAGCGTTCTGCTGAAACAAATTGCTCCTATGGATTCAAACGTAGATTTCCCTGAAACTGTTCTTTCGGTAAGTACTCTGATCATTATTACAAGAATATAATTCTGTCAAAATAAGTCGAGTGCGCAATTCTGACTGAAATTCGACATGAGACGTATATAATAGACTACCTAGGAATCTCGACACCCAGGTCTCTGCAATACTTTGTAATGCGTACGCGAGAACTTCCAATTCAGCATATGTATCATAAGCAACGAAATATTATATTTGTCAATATTTTTCAAAAGGTTCTCCTCTGAAGGGATATGTTGGTCAAATTAACACAACTGTCTCTACCAGAAGAACGAGAATGGAACATTAAAGAACAAGAAGAAGACGATTTGAATCAAATTTCATGTTTCACAGCACCTCGTTTGGAAAAAAAACTCGTAGGGTAAAAGTAAAGATAAAGATGATTCTTATTCAACGTCAGTAGTTTCTTTAGCTTACTGTAAGTGCTGGTATCAGTGAAAGCCGACGGTATGTCTTTTACCAACTCTTCCCCCCTCCCTTAAAGCTCCGTTCGCACGTCCGCACCCCAGCTAGTTGAAAGCAGCTAGCTCCATTGCATTGGTCAAGGATACCTCCTACCCTTTCTTAACTTCATGTACCCACCATGGCATAATAATATTGGTTTAAAGAATTAAAAGAAAAGTGTTTAATTATTGAGCCCTTGCAGTGCTTTTTACTACCATTCTTTTCATTGTAGGAACAAGATCTCGACAAACGAGCAGAAAAAATGCTGCGTAATGCAAATAAAATTGGCTGCCGAAAGTTTGTCAGACCAAAGGTTTGTATCGTTTTATTAAATTTACTGGCAATTCATTTAATTCACCTATTGAGAAAGCAAGCACAAAGTTTATGGGAGCGAGCCCTAAAGTCAAGTGTTTTAGATTTTACGGTTTCTTACGCCATTTCCTTTCCAACTTATAGTATTGATAGTGATTTCCGATCAGTTTATAAGTCAATACGATTCACTCTCGCTGACAACAGCTCCTCTTCGATGTAATAATTTCATCTTAATGATGATCTATACAAATAACATCGCCATCTACAACAGCTATTCTTATAATGGACTACTTTCATCTTGATGATGATGCCATCATTATCTACAACAGCTCTTCTTTCGGGGACGAATTTCAATTTGATGATTACAGTACAAATTCCTTCATTATCTACAACAGCTCTTCTTTCGGTGGACTAATTTTAATTTGATTATTACACTACGATTGCCTTCATCATCTACAGCAGCTCTTCTTTTAATGGACTAATTTAAATCTAATGATTACACTAGGATTGCCTTCATCATATACAACAACTCTCCTTTGGATGGAGTAATTTCAATCTGACGATTGCACTATAATCGCCATCACTATCTACAACAGATCTTCTTTTGATGGACTAATTTCATTTTGATGGTTACAGTACAGATTCCTTCATCATCTACAGCAGTTCGTCTTTTAATGGACTAATTTCAATCTAATGATTACACTAGGATTGCCTTCATCATATACAACAGCTCTCCTTTGGATGGACTAATTTCAATCTGACGATTGCACTACAATTGCCATCACCATCTACAACAGGTCTTCTTTCGGTTGACTAATTTTAACTTGATGATAACAGTACAAATTCCTTCGTCATCTACAATAGCTTTTCTTTTGGTGGACTGATTTCAATTTGATGATTACAGTACAGATTCCTTCATCATCTACAGCAGCTCTTCTTTTAATGGACTAATTTCAATCTATGGTTACACTAGGATTGCCTTCATCATATACAACAGCTCTCCTTTGGATGAATAATTTCAATCTGACGATTGCACTACAATCGCCATCAACATCTACAACAGCTCTTCTTTCGTTTGACTAATCTCAATCTAATGATTACACTAAAATTACCAGCACGATCCAAAAACAGCTTTTCTTTAGGTGGACTAATCTCATCTTGACGATGATACTATACAAATGCCATCACCATATACAACAGCTCTTTGTTGATAGACTACTTTCAGTCTGATGATTACACTACAAATGCCGTCAATACTACAATAACTTCAATTTGATGATTACACTACAAATGCCATCGCCAGCTACAACGGCTCTTTTTTCGATGGACTAATTTCAATTTGATGATTACACTACAAATACCATCGCCAGTTACAACGGCTTTGATGATTACACTACAAATGCCATCGCCAGTTTCAACGGCTCTGTTTTCGTTGTCCAGACTCCACCATAATAAACCACCATCACTATCTACCATCTTCCTTCATCATTTCTTATCATTATACCATTATCACTAACCTTAGCCAACATCACACAGGTTTAGGATTGAAAACGTAGTGAAGTCGGTTTCTCCAACTTCACTTGCAATTGGTACCAATCAAAAATTTAACCACTTTCCAAAATGGGAATTCATCTGCCACTCTTCCTACTCCCTTTCCTCCCAAAGCATATCACTAGTTTGTATGAGTGCTAAATCCCTTGATGCTATGCTACACATCAATAGGACGTAGTTGCAGGCAATGGCAAGCTAAACATGGCCTTTGTTGCAAACTTGTTCAACACCTGCCCTGCCCTTCCACTGGATGAAGAGACAGAAGATGAGGACGAAGAGGTTTACATTGAGACAAGAGAAGAGAAGAGTAAGCTCACGTTGTTTTACAATGTAACAAGGGCGGCGGAACCGATGGGGGAGGGGGAGGGGGAGGCAGGCTCCCTTAATATTTC
>JAOBRD020502815.1:14335-50621 GCA_027575215.2 Hydrozoanthus sils | reverse complement strand
AATAGCTTTACTTTGACTTTTAGTGTGCGGAGACCAGACTTGGGTTGCATATTCGAGTTGAGGACGTACAATGGCTTTATATAGCATAAGCATCGTTAACTGGTCGCAGTCGTTTGAACAAGTTCGGTATACAAGCCCAAGCATTCTGTTGGCTTTGTTCACAATCTTGTTCACATGTGTATTCCAGGAGAGATTGGATGACACATGGACACCTAAGTCTTTTTCCGTAGGAACTGGGTCAAGATTGGATGACACATGGACACCTAAGTCTTTTTCCGTAGGAACTGGGTCAATCTTTGTTCTTCAATAAACCCTGAAGAATGTAAATGAAACTCAAATGTACTCGAAGCGCGTGTGCTATAAATAGAATATTTTGTCCTTTCTTTGAAAAATGAAGTGCATTTTATCCCTATCTTCTGGTAAATACTAAAACAACTATCCCCCTCAGAGTCGGTGTTTAGTTCTAGATATAAACCTCGACGCACAGTGTCTCGGTATATATTAACCGCTATTCACCTCCCCTTCTGGGGATAGTTTTAAACATTTTCCACTAATATATTGTCTTCGCACTATCAAGCATCAAATATATGTCCAGTATTTCTCCCTCTCTGGCTTATTAGGACCCCCTTTTATTTTCGTACGATCATCAAGTGTTCGAAATTTCAAGATATAAATGTTACTGATGAGTGTCATGTTCGGTGTTCGTCTTTCCCTGTCTTTGTTTGGATATATATCGTGGACAACAAAAATCAAGAGTCTATACTTCAATAAATTTATAGCTATCTTTGCCGGTCTCTGTTGCCTTGTTATCTTCCAATCCCGCCCCCCGTTTTTTTTGGATCCCCCGTTTATTAAGTTTATAAGAAATTTTTCAACTCCCTGTATATTTGGCACCTGAGAGTGCTCCTTTCAAACTTATGCCAAACTCTTACCAACAAAACGACCTACAGCTTACCAGATGTTACCACAGGTAAAGATAATGCTGTCGAGCTATTGTAGGATACCCAGTGATGTCGTTTAGAAACGTACTGTTAATGACCTTCACTCCTTTCAGTTCCACTGCTAGCCAGTTATCGGCATCTTCACTTCTTACTTAAAACAGGACATTTGATATTGAGAAAACGATAATTTGTCAAACACAGAGAATAACTGAAATGAAAAGTAAAATTCTCCCAAACCTTTTTGAATGAAAAATAGAGAGTCTAGTTTAGAGAATTTACCTATCCACTCAAATCGAGAACTCGACTGCTAACAACATGAATTTAAGGCAGGGGCAGCGCTTCCTTATTTGGATCTAGTTCCGGTAGGATCTCCTTATTTGGATCAGCAAATGTTTGTTCTTGATGTAATAGTGAGCAACTGTCCTGCGGGACGACCGACAGACAAAACGCATGACCCGATCCGTCCACTCAAATCGAAAACTCGACTGCTAACAAGATGACACATCGTCGAGACTATATGCTGTCTCGCTTCGCTCGACAGCATTTAAATCATGAAATTGAATGTGCTTTCCGTTTCTCAGACTAGATTAGCCTTTGTACTACTTCTATTAAAGTACGTAGCAATTACCCGTAAGAGACCTTTATCACGCTAGCATGGCATAGAAATATATTCATTTTATCGAGAAAACGAGTCCAGAGTCAATCTTAGCACATTGATATTAGCAAAACTACAAAGTCTTATAAAGATTGGCCGCAAATTGACAGAGATATCAAGGTTTGAAACTGGATAATTTTCCAATGAAAAGTAAGATCGACGGGCACCGATGCCCTTCCAGTCTCTTTCAACGTTTTTCCTATACATTTCTCTGTAATGATAAGGGCAGAAGATCAAGTTTCAAAACCTCATATCTGCATTAATTTTTGGGAACTACCGGCGAAATTTTGCAATTTTGCTAATTAATACGGATGCGCTGAATTTGGCGATGGCCACGGTTTGGGGTGGGCCGGAGGAAAATGGGGGTTGGGTCAGCTAGTTTTGAGCTTAGCAAAGGGGTGGGTAATCCCATTTTTCAGCCAGTGGTAGGGGTGGGTCATGATAGTTTTTGGCTTGGCTTAACTTAATAGATACTTATAGGAAAATTTATCAGCGATAAAACATTATGCCACAAGTACTGTTTATATAATATATTTCATTCTCTTCTATTTTAGCACTTATTTAGTTCTGTTTTAGTTCTCTTTTTGTGGTACTAGTTCTACATTTATTTTTTGTATAATAATTAAATAAACCTTTTCTAAAATTAGCATTTTACAAACCATCAATACCTTAAAAAGTAAAAAAGCTGTACGATATATACAGTTCATTTTAAAATGGTACCTAGAATTTGCACAAGTCAAAGTGATTTTTGCCAGTTTGAAATATAAACCTGTCTAATTGATCACTGAATGATATATATTATTGAAATATTGTAACAATGTTTTTTTTAACCTTTTAGATTACATCTGGTTGTAACTGTATTAAACATATGTCACAGTATTGGCCATTTTTGCTGATTAAGATTGGTGTACTCTTTTTATTTTGTATATGATACTCTATACTACAGATAATCAGAGGACCCCTTGGGTCAATTCGGAATGCAATGGAGTTTTCCAAAATGTTAGCATATGTATTAGAATTACCAATAATAACAATTACACAACATTAAAATAACAGTATCAGTTCAGCTGACAGTTCATACTTTTAACTATTCTGCTGATTTTTCACAACACTACAATAGAACATTTTGTGGCGAGAATGGCAGCAATGGTTCGCATATGACTCTACATCTTCTTCATTAGTTGTCTCATTTAGATTATTGCAAACATAATCATCTGACCTGCCAACAGCCGTTGTCTCATCAAGGCATTGCTAGTGAGTTGTTGAAAAAAGTTTAAGAATCAACTTTTACTTCAGAGTTCAGAGCCGAGTCTCAACAAATAATGGCTTAGGCAAAACAAAATTAAGAAGACTGTGGTTCCGTTACTAGAAACTTATTGAACAAGAGAAAAATCCTTGAAGAACGAACAGTGGCTTCCGTGTTTCAAATTCCACAACAGTTGAATGGCTTCATGCAGTAGACACACTATTGTTGACTTCAAATTACTACAAATATATTTGTGTAAGCTTTAATGCGACTTTCAGCATTTACTTGATAACATATAGACGCCTCGAATTGCATTTTTATTTGGTTTCTCCGATTTTCACTTAATTACACTTAACGCAATACCTTTTTTAAAAGCACGGAGTTTGAAGTTCACAAATAATGCGTATACATTGAGTTAAAATAATGTAGCGAGTTTTAAACCAAAACCAGTGGTAACAAAAAGAAAGAAACGTTATTATCAAAATTATGGTTAACTAAGAAGCAATAAAATGTTATAGGGTGGTCGAATTAACGCAAAAAAATTAGAGTCGGTTGGGTGACCGGAAATACAGACATCACTTTGTTCGGCCTTACCTGCAAACTTTATTTCAATAGCCGAATCTCAGTTGTTTTCAGTTCTTGTCTAAAATAACCCGCTGCCTTTGAAATTTAAAAGTAAGTTCTATCTCTTCCCAGACAACCTTTCACTTGATTGTGGAACTTTACTTGTTGATGTGTATGAGTGATGTTTTCAAACGAGGGTAACTTTTATAGGACAAAACATGAAACTTGATGTTTCAACAAAATTGTAGTCCAGTCGCGGTCCATTGAGGCATGGGGCTGGTACTAGAAGCTACTTTCACGAACACCTGCTAAAGTTTACGATAACTTTTTTTTTCTCACTCATCACAAAAAAATTCTTCATGCTGAAAAAAAAGTGATAAAAAATTTGATTTGGGGGGGTGGGTCATGTTAATTTTCAGCTGTTAGTTGGGGTGGGTCGCCAAATTTTAGGCCATTAAAAGGGGGTAGGTCATGGTTTTTTTGGGTTACTGAAATTTCATTTCCTTCGCCCATTCCAGCTTGAATTCAATTAATGGTATAAAAAATATTAACTCAAAAAGCTTAAAAAAAATTTCGAACATTGCATGAAAAATGGACCTTGCCTAGTTAAGGAACAAATCTTACAACAAATACATTAATATACTTTTTCAATAATTACCCAATTTGTTTAAAAGGCAGCTCTGGGCATTTTTCTTTGCGAACTTACTGTCATAATTCAATTCAATCGTTCTTTTCACTAGTCAAGCAGGTATAAAGGAAGACCAAATGTCAAGGCAATCTTTTGTATTTCATTAAGATGAAAGAAAAAGTCATTTTACCATATACGAAAAAGTGTTTAGCACTCATTTCCCAGAATGCTTTACAGTTGTGATGACCACTGCACAACGCAACGACCATACTGGCATCAAGGTTACCTTAAAGACCAATTGCTACTTGACTACGTGTTGCATGCATCTCGCCTACAATGTGATTTAGCCGCAATTTACACGCGTACAACTTTTGGCTTTGGAACACAAAAAAATCGTGTGCAACTCTCAGAAAATGGCGAACATTCGGTAGACTGCGCTATTAACTATTATAGCAACTGTCTTGCGACGAAAAAACGTAGACGACGTGTAAAATCTGTGTGGGTAAAGGAATGGTTGAAGCGAGGTTCAAGACAGATCAGGTTTTTTTGCGGAGTAGTTAAATTATAGTAACTAAGACTTGAAAACCAGCAAAGTTACCGAAGATTTCTTCGCGTAGACACGACATCGTTTGAAGTTGGTCAGAAATTGAAGCAAAAACATATACCACAGGCCTCACCATTCAGATAATTTTATTGCAAAAACGTCAATATTGCATACAACTTTAAAACATGTTTTGAATAGCTTACAATAGTTTAAGGCATGATTTACAGGAAACAATTCGCGTTGTATGTATGCATGGCGTAAGCAAGTTTCATGCAACAGTTTTAGGCAAAAGTTGCACCGCGTTGTTGGTCTAGAGGATGAGTAATTTTACACACGTCAAAGACGCAATTTTCTAAGAGGAGAAGGCGAGAGAAAATGATGGGGTAGGCATGGCTTGCAACCAGCCCTGGAAAAATTTAGCAATCGCATGGCATTGTTTTGAACTGTCGTTTATGCATTTTGAAAAATCTTTACAACTAGTTTGCTCACTATAAAACGACACAATAAATGAAACTCCCTGAAAACTATTGCTTGCTGATATTTCAGAGTACAATGTTCTTTGCATTTATGAACATTTTTCCAATAAGCGAAGCTTCCAAGTGCATGAACCCCGATCTTGAAAATATAATCACAGCTTTGGTTTGCCACACTCAATCACTGACCTGTCCCGGCAGCGTAATGCTGTCGTGAACAGACGGGTCAGCAGAGCCAATTTGTAACTCGTGTATCGGTTCAGGATAACGATTAGAGGAACAATCTCCTGTTATTGGTTCTTGACAGACGCGAGCTCGAGACAAGGATCTGTTTTGTGGGTTTGTGTCGCAATCTGCTTTTCTTGTCGGCCGAGGATCGTCTTCTTCTAACAACTCAGGCTGCACGATCCCATGATCCCACTTGTCTGCGCCCTCGAGCTCATGCTTCAGTGACATGCGCAATCCTATCGTTTTATCTATGACAAAGAGTAGCAATAAAGAGACAACCGCTGTCCACGCTGCAATACTTAAGGCCGCTGCTACTTGATAACCAAGCAATTTGAAACCGCCTCCTTTAAATAGACCATTTTCCCTTGTGTAGTGATGATAGCGGCTTCCCTCGACAAAGAGACCGACGGCAATAAGACTCCACGTACCAGAAAAGGCGTGGATTGGGATGCAACCGACTGGATCGTCAATGCGCATGTGCTCCAGAGCAGGTATACCAAGACACCCTATCGCGCCTCCAACAAATCCAATAAGAAAGCTTTCCCAAGGGTCCACAATAGAACAAAGTGCTGAAACAATTCAAATGAGTTATTTAAAAGATTATCAACCTTGTTTCCAGGAAGACTTTCCCTCCGTCTTTGGGCGGATCGGCAAAAAACGGAGGGAAAGGCACCCTGCAAACGAGGTTGATATGTTATATCGGAAAGTCTCCTTCAATGCTTTGCTCTTTGAGAAGTTGATGCTTCTTTTTCATCCTATTTTAAACAAGTTTTAACAAGCTAGTTCTACCATTTCATTTTACGTCTTCATCTACCATTTCATTTTACGTCTTTATTAAAGGAAAATAAATGAGTAAAAGTGTAAAACAAACAATTTGCAGCTGCCGTGTTCACCCTTCTATCAACACTGTGCGATGCACAAACAGCACAAGCAAACAAGCAACTATATAGTCAGGCAGCTTGGCTTGCTTTGAATTCAATTTCTTCTGCTCATGATTTTATGTAGCAGAATAATTATGCGTTAATGCACTTACTTCTGGTTATGATACTGAAGCTAGTACCAGGGACAAAACTAGTATAACTTGTTCGTCCGCTTATGGGAATGCTACAATTATAGATACAATTACAATAACAAGTTATAAGTATAAAAATCGTATGTTACTAAAGAATTATTCCAAAAGTGCGCGTTGGGTATGAGATGGTAAATAGTCAAAGAGGCGCGTAACACCAACTAGCTGGAATAATTGTTTTGATAAATTTCTTGAGTTTTCCAAAAGCTTATTGGTACTTGAAAATTACAGCTAAAATATATCCAGAACCATATTTCAGCTTTGGAACACTACACAGTCAGTTTCCGTATATGGTCTTTTCAGTATATGAGCTGATAACCGCGAGATCGAGTGAACCAATCAGAACGCTGGAAACGCAATATTCGAGGGATGCCATAGCTACACTTTTGGGGTTTAATTTAGGAACGTAATTAATGTAAAGTCGATACTTACAGCTAACACCGACGAGGCCGGCGAGAATCCCTGTTATAAACACCTCAACAAGGAGCTTGTTCTTGTAATACAGGTAGCTTTTTTTAAACAAGATAAAAAGAAAACTTTTTTTGTCATTTTAATGCAAACGTTGTAAGAACACTCTTAAAGCATTTTGGTCCTTTAACAACAAAGCGACCTTTCCTCGCCCGATGTTATTCGAATGAACTGCTTTAAAGTCCCAATAAAGCTTATTTTCTTAACTTTTAGATGAAAAGTAGAACCATTCAGAAATAGTAATTTTCAAAACTAAAACAGTTTCTGGCTGTTTATGTTACCTTTTTTTAGGCTTGAAACGTGCAACGCTGTCGTAGCATGAGGCATTAATGACGCAGCATGAGGCACGAGGCAGAGACAATTTTGTTAACTTAAAACAATATGTATTTTGGCAAAAATAGTCATATTGTTATAAATGTAATCTGAGTTTATGTATGACAACAGTTTTAATCTAAAAAGTAAAAAAATAAGCTTTATAGGGACTTTAACCTACGATTAAGTCATGCAAAGGAATTTACTACACCTAAGCTGCAGCACTAGAAATACACACGTGCTCTAATAAGGCCACCACTTATGCTGCTTATACAATAATCCGAGAGTGTGGTCACAAGGTAGAAACTCAATATTGAGTTTTGAAAGAGACTCCAGAGTCAAAGCAAATTAACCTGATGAGATACCTAGATTTTCACTCAACAAAACGAGCACTGTCAATTAGTTGATTCTTGGTGTCCCGATCAAACTTAAATGTATCCCGACCGGGATACAATTACGCAGCAGTTGCCCGCGCATCAAATATATCTACATTTGCTATATGATTGAATATATTACAAAACGCTTCATGTATAGTCCCTCGGGAAACAAATTAGCTTTTTCCCTCGAGTCTTCGACTTCGTCTCGGAAAACATCGGGGCTCTCGGGAAAACAAAACTAAATGTTTCCCTGGGGACTATCAATTAAGTGTATAATGTGAAACGCATCATCGTTCAAACTCAACAGAGGAAGGAACATTCCCTGGAGTATGTTTACCTGAAACATGTACTGAAGATTCCGCCTCCAATTGACGCATTGACTGTTACTACCGCAGCTCTGGGAAGAGAAAGTTATTAAATTACAAAGTAGCGTTTTACATCAACTATAAAAAGAAAAAAAAACATTTTCGACAAAATGGGCAAGATTGTATGACATTTGGCGCGCAACTTAATTTGAGGTTCAACTATTTTTTTTGTTCTCAAAACTAGTTTTCAAGCCGCAACACAGACAAAGAGCAATTTAAATATCATTTCCGCCGATTGTTAAGCACCTTACATCGGAGAAACTTGCCGAAATTTTGACACCTGACTGAACAAAGATATGACGCGAAAAATCCCAGCGCGCACTCTTATTACTGAGCATATTCGACAAAAAATAAATATTCGAAGTATTAAACACCAATAAAGAATATTTAGCTTATCAAAACCATAAATTGTGCAGCACTCGCTAGCTATCTCTTCCAATCGTCTTCTAAACACTAATAACTCACGTACCTAGAAGCCAGTGTCCATTTGACGCCAGTAACACCAAATGTACTTCCACAGTTGAAACCTAGCCATCCCCACCACAACATAAACGTTCCCAGCAGAACGTTAGTAGGAGAGGCCATCGGTTTTTTCACAGGTTTACCGTCGGGGCTAAATCTTCCATGTCGAGCTTTAAGATACAATGTTGCAACCAAACCGCTAACACCTCCAGTTATGTGCACGGGCCCACATCCTGCTACGTCGACTGCTCCTAATTTGTGAAGCCACCCACTTTCCGCCCAAATCCAGTGAGCTGGAAAACAGTAGACTAGAGTATTGAGAAACGAAAAGACAATGTAGGATTTTAATTTTAATCTTTCTGCCATTGCACCGGACACAATTGTAGTAGCAGTTGTTGCAAACGAGAGTTGAAAAAAGTACTTTGCATAAACTTGGCCTGTGTCAGGTCCAGAAGCTTGGGTTAAAAAGTTTCCAACTCCATTAAATACGTTTGTGCCTTCGTCCTGACCGTAACTTAAAGCAAACCCGAACATCCAGTAAGATAAACCGCCATACAAAACATCAATTGCGTTTTTTACCATAATGTTGGTTTCATTTTTCTTGGATACCATTCCTGATTCCAAGAGACCAAAGCCAGACTGCATGGTAAATATGATGAACGCACTGGTTAGTATCCATGTGGCATCGTCCGATTCCACCACGTCAAACGTATGACTTGTCAGGGAATCAACAGAAGAGAATGAGGGGCTCCTGGACAGGTTGACTTTTTCGTTCATGTTTATGAACTGTGGAGAAATACAAGTTCTGGTTTTAAGATACTTCTTTTTAAAAATATTACCAAGAAATTACTGTAAATAAAACAAAAACTTAGTTGATGATACAGTCCGGATTGATATAAAGACGCAAACAATACCGTTGAATATCATATCGTATGCGTGAACCTTGGAACCAAGTGTTAGAAAGAAGCATTACCTAAATATGAAGCATGAGCGCGTAATACTGGACAAATCTTGGAATTTCTTGAATTCCAAAACTTTAAACGATTTCTAGACAACAGATATTCTACAAAGATCATCAAATGTACAGGCAGTTGCACATCTGCCGGTTTGAACTGTTTGGCGTGTTCTAATGAGATAATCTCAGGAAAGTACTGTATATTTCTGAAACAAGCTCTGCAGAAATGAAATTGTCTAATAAGTGGTATATGAGACTTATAATTACAATTACTGGCGTCTATTTGTAGCTTGTTTGCTAAATCGTGTTTCGCACCTACCGGACGCTCTCACTTAAGTATCGTTAATATCTGCTCCAAAATTCTAGCTCATTGTCTCTCTTGCTTTATCTCTTGCTCATAATCAATTCTAAAGACAGGCTGGCAACACCTTGGGGATATCACAGTGAGAACAGAAAAAAGCTCAACTGCTGCTTAAATTTTGTTACAATAACAAAAGTCTTGTGTGTTTTCTGTCCGATTTTTTGTTGGCTTGCCAATGAGTTTATTTCGATACTTTCGTCGGTGTGATATCTTCAAAGGGTATGATTTTTTTACGAGAATACTTGGGAGCTAAACTGGACTTTATGAAAGGCACGAGAGTTTCAAATAGGATTCCGTTTTTAGAGCTGGTATAACGGTCAGAGCTTTTCGGAACTATCTAATTTGAAAATGATCAAAGCTTGATGATTTTTAGAACCCCTTAAAGTTAGTCAACGAATACGAAGCCTTTGAGAAATTTCTCTGCATAAAAAGTTATTTAGCACTGTTTGATAATCTGGCAGCAAAAATGACAACTTGTTTAATTTTGGATACCATAACAACTGGTTCAGTTGACATTGAAGTAATTACAAAGGGTGGCGTATTCATAAAAGAAACAATTTACAATAACTAAAGCGAACATTGATCAAATTCGAAGAATCACAGACTCTTACTGAGTTCAGCAAGCACCAATTGAATTAAGCAATAAAGCGCATTTTCCGTGCCGTGTAATTTTTTAATGCACGAAGGGGGGGAGGGGATGTTGGGAGAACTGATAAAATTTTTGAATTTTTAAATTTTTAAATTTTTGAGTATTTAAATTTTTAAAAGGAGCATAAAAGATAATTTTTTTAATTGTTAGCAGGCCAGCACTTACTTAGATATTTCTATTTGATACTATGAAAAAACCATTTCTGGCACACTTTCCAACTCAAAAACTGGGACGATATTCTTGTCCTTCTCGGCAAGCCCCAAGTAACTTAACAACGGACTGTCTGACTCTATGTCCGAAGAATGCCGTGCTTTAACGTTAATTGATTTCAGTTTTAAGGAGTAAAACTTAGAAATCGCAAGCGCATTCATTATTTAACTTAAAAACTAAATATTGATGGTTTTGGACCTTTTTTTTAGATTTTGGAATAAAGGACACAAACTTAAAATTATCCTTCTTCTGCAGCTTTTTATTTCCTTTTCAAATTGGAAATCCAAACTCGGAGCGTTACATGGATTTGCTACCTAATAATGGACAACAAATTTTTCGTGCAGGTCTGCGCTAATTATGAATACATGCGTTTGTTGTAATTTTGTAAGTAATCTAACATACCGTCCGTCTTATTTCTTTAATGCAAATAGCCTTGGGTTCGATTCCCATAAGGAACTCGGGTTTTTTTCCGAGTTATGCCTCCGCTTTTTTTCTTATCTGATGTTTGCAAGTTAATTACATATACACATCGATGATTTTGGACTATTTTTTTTCAGATTTTTGAACAAAAAACAGAAACTTAGAATTATCAGTCTTGTGCAACTTTTTATTTTATTTTCAAATTGGAAATCCAACCGCGGGGCGTTGCACATGAATTTCGTGCAGTTCTGCTAATTATGAGTACATGTGTATGTTGTAATTTTAAAAATAATCTAACACACCGTCCGTCTTATTTCCTTGTAGCAGATGGTCTTGGGTTCGATTCCCATCAGCAACTCGGTTTTTTTCCGAGTTATGTCTCCGCATTATTTCTTGTCTGATGTTGATGATTTTGGACCATTTTTTTAGATTTTGGAATAAAAGACAAAAAATTAAAATTGTCAGTCTTATACAGTTTTTTATTTCCTTTTGAAGTTGGAAATTCAAACGCGGAGCGTTTACACGAATTTGCTAACTAATAACTGACAAATTTTTCGTGCAGTTTTGCTAAATATTAATACATGTGTTTGTTGTAGTTCTGTAAATAATCTAACACACCGTCCGTCTTATTTCCTTATAATATAAATGATCTGTAAGCTTCCTTTCAACGAAACCGTCTTTTTGTATCTTAATGGAATTTGAAGCAATCATCTGGAATCAGGGCTCGGTTGTACGAAGCCTAGATAAGCTATCCGCTGGATAAAATCTAATGGTCGTCACTAGTAATCAAAGATATAGATTGTTTGACTCTTTGTTGATTTCTCTATCTCTGGTTGTTAAGTGAGTGGAAGACTCCTAAATTAATGTTTTAAATGGTGTCAAGTAACTTTCATTATAGTTTTACTGCATAAAATAGAAAGCACTTATCCGGCGGATAGCTTCTCCAGGCTTCGTGCAACCGGGCCCAGATGTTTACGTCTGCAAATTAAAGCTGATTATAACAGTAGTTAGCATTAACCTCACAGGTGAATAGCACTTTAGCACGTTCTGATTGGCTCATCAAACAGCGACTTTCCTGCTTTAGAAGAAGCCAACTGGCATAATATTAAGAATTTTTCAATCTGATTGGCTAATCTACTCACTGTCTATTGAGCGATCGACAGCAAGTAGCGAAACTGCGGGTGTTTTTAAACAAAATATACGGGCGGACTCATTTTTTTACCGGTTTAAATTCAAAAGTAGTAAACTAGTTAGTTTTTACTAAAGCAATTAGCGTAGTCGTTGTTATTTTCTATGAATGTAATAGTTAAATCGTCACTACGCGCCTCATGGACTATCGACTCATAGAAAATTCTACCTTGTAGTCTAATTCTTAATTATTACCTCTTGACCACTCATCCGTGAAATAAGGAAAATGGCGTCCTGTTTTGCCTTCGTTTCGGGGATGAAACATTGAAAATAAATGAGGAACAGATCCCCGAGAACACGAAAAGAGTTTTAGTGTTAATATTAAATCAATTATCCCCCAATATCGGTGCGTATAGCTATGGATATTTACCCAAATAGTCAAACCAACCGTATCGAAAACTATACTGAAATTTCGTTTATTTTCCATTATAAACATCCCAATAAATTACCAAACGCTTTTGCAATCCTCTTCATCCATCTATCACCACGAACCAGATTAGATTTAAGAAGACTAGCTCCTACACGACAGTTGTAAGGGGAAAAAAAATGAAAACCCCAATGTTGAATCTATCTTTCCTCTTTTTTTGGAACATAATAGGTGGACAAAAAAACATCTTTCTTTGAAACATTTTTAAGTAATATTGAGAAAATGCGATTTCAATTCTTAAAAATATTTAATCTATGTGCCTAGTGTAAAACCCTTTCTCAATTGACTTTTTTTATTCTGAGTAAATCCAGTTTTATCTTCATACACTCTCTATAGCTAAACTCGTATTTCAAAAGCATTGTCAAAAAACCAACAGCTGCAACATACTTTAAAAACCTAAAATAGTCTTTATTAATTCTGGGGAGAAATTTCCTTTAGCTGTGTCTTTGGAATATGTAGTAAATAAATATATTCGTACATTCACGTGTGGTAATAAAAACAACTTTCAAGCTTCGTTAAATTGTCGTACAATTTAATTTTTATCTGAGTATCCAGCTGAGAGCATTTTCGCAACGAAATGTAAAATTTAGACATTCACTTCTGCGCATATCGAGAAAGACCTTGAAAACGTTTTTGAAGATCGCTGTAAATTTTTGTTTAATGCTTTAAAAAAGATTTTTATTGTTTTGATTTAGCACATCAGTTTCTGATTCCCTAAGCCATAGAAACTGAAAGTTGACAAATTCTGACCTGAATTAATACTTGTTATGTTGTTGAAGCTATAAAACAACACATTTATGAAACCAATTGATGTTGCTGCCTTTGAGAATAATTTGCTTGTTATATATATATAACAGAGTCTTTTAAGTTCTCGAAAACGAAATCATATGGTTTCGAGAAACGCTGATATTTGTTAGCGTAAATATACTGTCGATCGAAGATATGCAAGTAATCGAATTAGAATTGTTACACGGGTTTACGGTAAGCGGAATGTTGGTCAAATTAAAAGAAATTTACCTTTCCACAGGCTTTGTGTCTCAGCAATCTGTAAAGGAAAGAAGTAAAGATATACTTAGAATGGCAAACAGAGAAGTCAAAAATTATAAATGCATAGTTTGTTACTTTATTGGTTATAGAAATGGGTGTAAGGCCTTACCTATGCAGTGTATTAAGGTGCTTTGTTCAAAGTAAAGGGCCATGGTGAAATTTTATTGTTCAAATATGATTGGCGGCGGAAACTTACTGCAACAGAGAACACAAAAGTAGAAATGCAAACTAGGCACTGAACTTTGAGAGGAGGGGAGACATATTTTTGAGTACCAGATGGATAAAACATGCTAAAAGGTTTTTTCCTTTGACCTTTTTAGAGTATAATGTTAAACGTTTGTATCTTTTTCTTTTTCATGATTTAGATGTAAAACTCAAGAAAACTTATTGTTACAAAAACAATAAACATGGAAAATCCAATTATTCCGTTGCTTCCTCTGCGTTTAATTAACCATTTCTCGTTGATTTTTTAGTTTAAAGCAATTCTAAAATATTAAAAGTCGTATATGCTCAAACGATAAGCTCAGCTGAGTCCGAGACCCGACTGTTCAAACAGAACATTCTTGTACTTCACTTGAACTAAAAAAAAATTACTAGACAAGCAACATCGTTACAAGAGACATCATAGTGCAGAATTTAACAAAAATTTCACGGCTAATAATATAGCCCGTCATTTCTGTGTTTTTTTTATTTGCATAGCAAACGAAACGAACTACGGTTGTTCAAGAGGTTCTCGTTTGGGTGTGTAATTTACGGACCTCGAACTGGCCAATCACAGTGCGAAAAATCGCTCAGTCAAGTAATAAAACTCGTTACATTAATTTTAACTTAGCCTTTGCTCTTTACTCAACATAAAAGATTATGTAGCCTGTGCGTAGAAAAGTAGAAACACTACTATTAATCGCTTTTTATTGTTTGATGGAAAGACAAATAACTCTGAAGGACTTAAATAAAACGAGACCTTAACGGTCGATTAATTTTGAAGGTTTACAGTCGCGGACGAAGTATTAAGGTAAATATGTTTAGCGCGATACTCCTGTCTTAAGTTTATCTAAATATAAAATAATGTTGAAGACTTTGAGTTAAACATTCTAATTGAAAAACGTGTGATAACAAATTCTTAGTTAAAAGACTTGCCGATTTTTAGAAAGCCAGTTACAGATATTTATTAACACTGCTTTATATGTTTTTCTGTTTGTTTTTATGTTATCAATCGAGAATCTCGAGATATATATTTTGTAGATCGCAAAAACTTGACCATTCAACCTATCTAGCCTATCGATAACTCACACTTGCTATAAAAGTACTAGTTTTATAATCAGCTTCATGAACCTTAGTCCGTATCTCTTATTTTGAGTTTCAAAAGAATTGCAATAAAAATATTGAAAATTGAAATTGTAAATGTTTCACATATCTCTGATTACCAAAACTTAGTTAATTATACTTTCCATGAGAAAGGAAGTTTATTTGATGTTTATAAAGCCGGTTAGTTCTTAATTTGTTGAAATCTAATCTACGAAAGTGCTTCGGCGATAACTAGAAAAAAAGTGACAAGATGTATACTAAAGCAAAACAAAACCATATCTATTTTCAAAAATATTTACTATACTGTTGCGATTCCACGTCGTGACAAGACGATTGTAATACAAAACTAAATCCAAACCACCTTACCGCCAAGATCAAGATCGTACACGCAACGACAATTGAATTTTGCTTTTTGCTTTTGAACCATGTAATTTAAACTAACACATGCATGTAAATTTTAGAAGCTTGGAATAATAAGATCACTTCTTCTCTCCAATGAAAATAGTTGACTTATCCCAAATACTTAGATGTTTTGATAGAGAAGGATATAAAGTTCTTTTTTATATCATAGGGGAAAAAAAGGCCCGTTTGAAATTTTGAGTTTCTTTGATCGTTCTTTCTCCTTGTGAAGAAATTTTGAATCAAAATTCTCAAAAATCAATGCAATGTTTATTGGCAAGGACGTAAGTAAATTGGTTTTGTGAGATTTTAGTCATTTCTCTGTTAAACGGAACTTTCTGAGCCGCTGTTACTCATGTCTTGTATTAGTTAATCTTTATTGGAGATTCTTTTCACCTGTAGCCAGTATGTACACTGAGAAAACTAATCGACAATCAAATAGTCACAGTAACAGCCATGATGTTAGCAAACCGTCCCATTCAATTACACAAGATGAAACATACTTTAAAAGACCAAACAACTTTTTACCAAAAATATTTGACGGCGTTTAGTGGGAGCGAAACATTTGGTGCATATATATATAAAAATATACCATGTTTTCTATAATCAGCAGTTGAATGGTAGAAATATTTTTATTTTGCACAAGAAATATCTAAAAGCCGTATCCGGCAATCTTTCTCCACAGTTCATGAACATGAACGAGAAAGTCGACCTATACAGCAGTCCTTCTGTGTCTTCTACCACCCCACTGACGAGTCACAAGTTCGACGTAGAGGAATCTGACGATGCCACATGGATACTCACCAGTGCATTCATAATATTTACCATGCAGTCTGGCTTTGGTCTTTTGGAATCAGGAATGGTATCCAAGAAAAACGAAACCAACATTATGGTAAAGAACGCAGTTGACGTTCTATTTGGAGGACTCTCTTACTGGATCTTTGGTTTTGCTTTCAGCTTTGGTGAGAATGAAGGCACTAACTTGTTCAATGGAGTTGGAAACTTCTTGACTGAAGCTTCTGGAAATGACATGGGTCCTGTATACGCAAAGTACTTTTTCCAACTCTCGTTTGCCACAACCGCTACTACAATTGTGTCCGGTGCTATGGCAGAAAGGTTAAAATTGAAATCCTACATCGGGTTTTCGTTTCTAAATACTTTAGTCTACTGTTTTCCAGCTCACTGGATTTGGGCAAAAGATGGATGGCTTCACAAACTGGGAGCAGTTGACATAGCTGGATGTGGGCCCGTACACTTAACTGGAGGTGTCAGCGGTTTAGTTGCAACATTGTATCTGAAATCTAGACATGGAAGATTTAGTCCCGACGGTAAACCTGTAAACAAACCGATGGCGTCTCCTACAAATGTTCTGCTGGGAACTTTTATGTTGTGGTGGGGATGGCTAGGTTTCAACTGTGGAAGTACATTTGGTATTACTGGCGTCAAATGGAAACTGGCTTCTAGGTACGCAAGTTATTTGTTGTTAAGAAGACAAACAGGCAGCTAGCGATTCCTCTTTTATTATCTTTAACTAGAAATAGTTTGGCAGATCAAAAGTTGAATAGTACCCAAGACTATATTCAGAATTGTGACTTGCTAGTCAGAAACAAGAGTGCTGACGAAGCCTTTTTGTGGCATGTATGTTCATGTCAAGTAAGTAAGATGTAGAGATTCGACTTGCTCTCCGTTGTGGACGTTTTGGAAACCATGCATGCGCATTTGTATAGCCAATGCCGCAAACGTTCTCAACCTCATTAGCGACGGTTTAAAAAGTTTAGGTCGGCTGCGACGCAGGCAACGCATTTGTCTTTGTATATCGATTACTGTTAAAGTTAAAGTTTAAAGGAAAGGTTGGGACCAATTTTTATTGAGTGCAAGACAAATTAGTGATTTTGTGGAAGTCTTTTTTCTCGTCCAGAACTTAAAGGGAGTATTACAGTTGGTATTAACGTACTCTCATCGTTAAAGACATTCACTGTTCCTTTTATTTTAACTATTATCAAATGGTAGTTTAAACCTTGCATATATAAAGTTGAAGAAATTGTTGATTCACAAGTTGAAAGCTCAGAAAAAAATCTGAGTTCACTGACGACGGGAATCGAACCCGCAACCCTCAGATTACCGATCAGATGCTCTACCCACTGAGCTACAGAGACTCACATGGGGAGCCTAGCTACTGGTTAAGTTCTTGTCTGTTACCGCTTGACATAAGTCTCGCAAACTGCTCGCTCGATATGTCCGGCCAATAATACGTTGCTACTTGCTTCAATTCTATTATTCTATTATCAGAGGGTTGCGGGTTCGATTCCCGTCAGTGACTCAGAATTTTCTCTGAGCTTTCAACTTGTGAATCAACAATTTCTTCAACTTTTATTTTAACCTTCCGTATCGTTTGATAATTTACTTGCTTTCTCCAGAGCTGCGGTAGTAACAATTAACGCGTCAATTGGAGGCGGAATCTTCAGTACATGTTTCAGGTAAAAGTACTACAATGAAAACTCTTTTTGTTGTAAGCCTCGGTCGATGTAGAATTTAACTAATTTTCTTTGACTTTTAATTCCCAACCAGCTATTGGTTCGAACATAATACCGCCGGAAGTTCTACCTTTTGTAGATGCTTGAAAATTATAATGTAATTGTTACAGTTGACTATACAGCACCAACAAGATCCATTTAATACATGATCTACTCCCACAACGCGTAGGCAATTAAACCCTGGGAATTGAAAACTGGGCTAATCGAAACCCCCGCTAATTCCAACAAAATTCCTTTTCCCCAGGATTTGATCTTAGATACAAAATCACTTAACTCAAACTCGGTTGATTCGAATTCCCGCTAATTCTGTTTTTCGATTCCCATCAGAGTTCGAATCAACGGGGTATAGCATATACATTTAAGACGTATAAAATCTGTTTGTAAAATATTGGGTGAATTTCAAATGCCCGAGTGGTCTTATAACTTACCACATTGACAACAACATAACACTTTTCTTTCTTCTTTCCGAAAAAAGTTACCTGTATTACAAGAACAAACTCGTGGTAGAGGTTTTTGTTACTGGGATTCTTTCCGGCCTTGTTAGTATTAGTGGTAAGTAGCAGAACATCCATGTCTTTCAGTTGATATTTCGTTTCCAGAAACTTTCACCTTCTTCCATCACCATATATGACCAGCAGAAAACGCCAGCATCAAAGAGTTAAACAAACTCTCAGAAGGGAAACCACCTCTATACTTACTAACAAGAACTGGAACCGTAGTGTCACCTCCAAACGTAAAAGTTTCCAACTCCAATAAGAAGAAGCTCTTCCAGATCAGCAAACTCTCACATTCTATAGAAAAAAGGCAACATTGAACTCTGCATGATTAAATCGACTCTTACTACTAATAAAAACAAAACAGAAGACAGCGCAGAACGAGTCAGGTTTACTGAAAATGTAGGTGGTATGGTTTAGGGTGCTCTCTGATTTTCTTAACCTTTGAGTAGCTCTTGCTGTATTAAAAGTAATTAATCTTTGTCTCTCTTGGCCTGGTTAGCCAAGTTGGTAAGGCGCCAGTATTTCGTGCGGGAGGCCCGGGTTCGATTCTCGGTGCCGAACCTTCACTCAGGGTCTTAAAATAACTGAGAAGAAGGTACTGCCTTTGCTCGAACATCTGCAAACGGTTAGACCTTCGCGTCTTCGCGGTTAAGGACGTTAAACCGTAGGCCCAGTCTCTCAATCTCCTATCGGGGGACTTAAAAGAACCCACATCACTTGTCGAAAAAGAGTAGGGTGATCCCGGTGTCGTAGTCTGTCTACTACTAACTGAGGGCAACTCTTAGTGAATATAATTGTGAGCCGTATATAGCGGACTATCTAAGACCCTCAATACCAAAGTCAACTGTAAATCATTGTAAAGCGCCTTTGATCATATACATATGGGAAAAGGGCGCTATATAAAATCTAAACATTATTATTATTTAGAATGTTTCTTGCTTCAAATTCAGAGCTATGTACCAATACAAGCTTTGTACACCAACCGACCAAATTATATACTGAATTTGGTTTGTTACAATCGCCAGAAACTAAATTTAAAGTTTTGTTCTATCACACTAAATAATTAGGGTACAAAAGTAAGTTAACTAAAAAAGGAAGAAAGTTATAAAAGAAATCATTACGAAAGTGTTACGTCTTGCAGCGTCCAGTTTGTGCATTGCAATTTTGATAGCCATTGCAAGCATGGTACTTGCACAATGCTAAGAATATGAATTTGCAAAAGTTCTATCATTGTCATTTTCATTGTTACTCTTATGGGTTTAAATATTGAGAAACATAAAATCGTTACAAAAAAAGGAAAACTTTTTTCTAGTTAAAGTAGAAACTGGAAAGCGGGAAAAAGAGGGAATCAAACCAATAACGCATCAAAGCAAAGCTATCCATCGTTAAGAATAAATCTTTTAGCTTTGCCATCGTTTCCAAAAAAATGAAATTAACGTTTAAGCTATTGTAATAAACAGTAAAGTAGCGTCACACTCAAGTTGCGCTGATGTCAGCAAACCCAAATTGATACTGGCAATTCCGTAGGTCCTACAAATCAGTTAAAGATTTCAACAGTTTTCATTTCTGGTAAAGAACTTTAGTTCGTCTGCAACTTCTAAACAAGAAACAAAAAAACGTGGAAAACAACTTTAAGTTAGTTTAATAAACGTTTAAGTAAAAACTTATTTACGTACACCATGTACACCATGTACAAAACTGAAAGTACTTACGTTCCGAACTATAGTTCCTCGTCGTAGTAAAGTGTAATAGCTTTAAGTTCAGAATCAAAACATAACTATCTTTTTACAGGTTTTGAACAAAAATCTGAACTTGATTTTTCAAGGTACGAAGAAAAGCGTTGCTGCATGATAATATTTCTCCCGTCGCCTCTTTCGTGAAGTTTGTTCTATATTCAGCAGTTAAAAGCGCCTTTTGATTGTTGAAAATGTTAATGACAAAGAATTTTATCAAATTTAGTATTCCCAACGCAAAAATAACGTTTTAAATAACTGTTTTACTTTGTTTTAGCATTGTCCACCATTGTGGATCCTTGGGAAAGCCTTCTTATCGGATTTGTTGGAGGTGCAACCGGATGTCTTGGCACACTTGCTTTAGAGCGCATGCGTATTGACGATCCAGTTGGTTGTATCCCCATCCACGCTTTCGCTGGTACATGGGGCCTTCTTTCCGTGGGTCTTTTTGTTGAGGCGGCCGATCCATTTCACCACTACACGAAGGAGAGCGGTTTGCTTAAAGGTGGCGGTTTTAAATTTCTTGGTTATCAAGTAGCAGCGGTCTTAAGTATTGCAGTGTGGTCAGCGGTTGTCTCTTTCTTTCTGCTTTTTGTCGTGGACAAAACGATGGGATTGCGAATGTCGTTAGAGCAAGAGCTTGAGGGAGCAGATAGTCTGGCGCATGGAATCCTGCCTCGGCTACTGGATGAAAATGATGAATGGTTGGTTAGGGAAGCGGATTTTCCTACAAATCCAGAAAGCAAATCTTTACCCTCAAATGTGACACGTGAGTGGTTCTCTGACTATTACGCACACGACTCACAGATTGGCTCTGCTGATTCGCTTTATCAAAAAAATGGAGGCAATGCACCGCCGGTACAGGCCAGTTTCTGGATATAAAAAGTCAAAGTTTTTCCTTTTATTGCGATTCGTCACATAATACGAGAGTACAATATGTACCATAGTCACGTGATCCATTGCAAAGGTCATTCCAATGTTGAAAGCTGTGAAAAAGCACTTGGAAAAAACAGCAACTTTTAGTGGAACTGGGACGACACTCCAAGGACTAAGTTCCTTTCAATAACAACATTTTTGTTTTCACTTAGTTTTGATGACTATAAAATACACGTCCATGGTTGACAGTATTAGAAAAGTCGAATAGTGGATGGACACCCGATATAACTTTTGAGAGCTAATCTAGTAGGACGGCCATTATATTGGACATTAAGCAAATATATTGTCAGGAAAACACATTTAGTATTAGATTATATTTATTCAGGAAACATGCACAATAAGTAATAGAAAGTACATATGGAATCTAAAAATATAAGCAAAAACCGGCAGAATAACCAAGTATTTACTCAAAATAAGACGGAAACTGAAGACCAAAGATTGTGCTCTTAATTCATTTAATATCATGCACGTCTATCACAGCACTCCCTTAGTTTAAATGAACAATGATACAAGCACACAAAAAAGTTAAAAGAGAGATAAAGTAAAGAAAATGTTGATGGAATAATAGTTCAAACGCTGTAAATTACAATTATTCTAACGAATTACTCCTGTGCGGTAGCCTTAATAAGGAATTGGCTCCTTTTGGAGAGCTTAAGAGAAGAAACATTTTTTTCCCTACTGAACAGATCAACAAATGCAATTACATCCTTTTGAAAAGCTTGAGAGAAGCAATACTTCTTTCTTTACAAAACAGATATATAAAAGCGTTAATATCGACTCAAAACTCGAGAGTTGGAAACCTTGTTCGTTCATATCGATTGAAAATAAGCCATCTTGAGTACTTTCAAAAGAAGCTTCAAAAAGAAGCTAATCTCGAAAACAAGCCCATCCAAGGGCTACAAAGAGAAAAGAAACCCATGGGCTTCTTGTCGAGGTTTTACGGTTGGTCAGCTGTTCCAATAAAACTGCATGCCAGAAATGTTCTTTTCTTCTCTTGGTGTGACTGTATAACAGGAGCCGATTTGTATCGAAACGCACAATTTTCCAAGCTTCCTTTTTCCAAGTTTTTCAAAATCTACACTAACTTTGGAATCAACGTGGATTGCAACCCCGAACTCAGTTTGCAAGTAAATGAAGCTTGTCAAGTGTATTGGAATAAGAAAATATATCTCAAAGAAAACATGAAATAATTTTTTACTCGGATTCATCGATTGACAAGAGGGGACACAAAAGATTTCCCCAAATAATAGGCATTCTGATGTGTTTTAACATTGAGGATTTAGCTATTAATTAACATTAACCACAGATGGCGATAAAGATAAAAAAGACCATCAAAAAGTGCAGTGAAATTAGTAGTTGTAACACTAAAGAACTTAGACAGACCAAAGTTTTAACCAATACATTTCAAGAAGCTGGTTGATAAACATGGACCGGACCAATTTCATACAGACAGACTCTAAAACCGTACAACCAACAGCAATGGATTTTAAATTATGTGTCCAATTTCGTGACGCCTGCACACAACTGGAACTTTCAAAAATGGAAATAGAAATCAATTGTTTTCCTCACTGGAGAAAAAATTCGTTCTGGGCAGTTTAATGAGGAACAGTTAAACTTAATTTGAGCTTTCTGTCCTTTTCAATTAGCTGGACTGCTTAGCATTTCAGCTATAGAATAATGACGTACACAACACGAAATCGCCAGGAAATGGTCTGAACACTTTTCTACTAAAAAAATTAGGATTCAGTCAATATTATACTCGTTGGGTCTCTTCTTTGGAATAAAATTGATAAAAACATCTTTCTCAGAGGTGACTTAAAGCAAAACTAGAAGAAGCTATTCGAGAAAAACGTTTAATTCAAGTGTCTATTGTAAAACCTTTTTCTTTTACTTTTTCTCATGGTTGCTTCTGATCAACTAAATCGAGCTAAATCTTCATAACCTTTCTTAAACTCATTATTTTAATATTGAGTTTAAGAAAAGGTATGAAGAGTTAGCTCGATTTCATTTACTTAAAAGTATAATCAATTAAACGCCAGCTGTTCTGAAATTGATTTATGTTCTCTGTTACCCAGCCTAGATTAGTTTTAATTTATTACTACCCACAAGCAATTTCCCGAACTCTGTCACATTTTCTGCCTTTGGAATTGTCTAGATGTAAACATATAATTGTATATGATAATAAGACATTATTGCAAGCTTCATGACAGTGCTGTACAACTTTTGACTATGTGCATTCGGTCAAGGGCGCTTTTGTTATTCAATACAAAACTTGAAAATTTAATTTTTACGCAAATCGGAAAAACCCGGAAAAGGTTTCTTTCAATATCGCTAAAAATTTGAATGCTTTGAAAAATAAAATTTTCATGATTTAGTACAGTCATTTCCGATTTCATAAACCACAAAAACAGAAAATGTGAATGAAACGTAGGTGCTGTTTTCTCTAAGAACAATGGTCTTTTTCTATTAAGTTGTGCGTCAGAAGGTAGGCTTTTCTTGATTTTTTCAAGAATGATCTAGCGATTGTCGATGAAATGCATATACTCCAGTGACTAGTAAGAGTTTTATGGTAAGTGGAAAACCGATAAATTTAGAAGGCTATAGAGCAAAAGTTGAATTCAATATTCTTTGAATCCCAGCAACTTGGAGAGGGAAGAATTAAAGAAAGAATTGACATGAAAAGCAAAAAGACACACATGTCATACTTTGTCACCAGCATCATAACAAAAAGGAGGCACTTGAAACGGGTATAAATAGATATGTAATACTAGACATGTACACCGAACACCGGAAAAGGGGAGGAGAGGGGCGGGACGACCATTGTAGATTCTAACAAGCCCTCTGGAACTGAAACGTGCTAAGAACAATCATTTTCTTCTTCAACGTTTTCTAATTGCCAATATCTTGCAATTTCAATGCATGCTTATAAAAGCATTTATATCTTGTTCATTTTCATGGTGTTGATGTATATTTAGAAAAGAATCCATTGATACAAAATTAACGGAGAAAATTCCCTTTTTCCGTTGCTTTCTTTGTATTTAGTTTCTTTCCTTATAACCAGACACCAAGTTAAAAGCAGTTCTTTCTTAGAAAGAACACTTTAGAACAGAAACCACGAAGCAAGCGAGAGTATACTGCTAATCGTCAATAGTATTCATACTCTACTAGGCATCTTTCTCTTTTCCTAAATAATAAAGTGTTCTTATTTCTGGTGAATACTCGCATATATTAAATAACAGTTACTACTTCTTAAAACTAAGGAGTACAGTAGAACGGAGATCAGTTGTAGTAGCGACAAAATTGAAGGGGCAGAAATTTGATACTTGGTTTTTTGTATTCGAGAAACACAAGTGTAACTCTAGAAACATATTTATAATGCCAATAAGCGGTGTGAAAAAAACAGTTTTTTTTTTACTTGCGGATTATTAAAATCGTCTAACAAATGCAATCTTTAAAAGCTGAAAAGGCAACTGTTGACCTGTCATTTCCCTTCGAGCATGCGCAGAAACATCTGCTCCTTTTAAGGCAAAATGCAAGAGAAAAGAATTTCAGATGCGAGGAAATGTCTGGTTTAATTCCGCCAATATAAATGTTTAACGAGAATACTCTAAACCAAACAGATTAATGGCTTTTATGTACACATCCTGTGCGTTGGCAAGTGTTTTGCCAAGTACTAGTGGTTCATACAGATTAAAACAAAAACTGTTCCTTGCTGATGCCTAAAATCGAGAAAACGTAATCAACGAGTAGGAAGGGAAGCCAGTGCACTGTTATTGGTTCACTTTTACATTCTGGTTCTTCAATATTCGAGCGAGTTGGATGTTGAGCGCGTTGTTTTATTTCGGTGCATCGAGGCAGTCGAACAAACAACATTAATGGATCGCTGAGGAAGCCATTAATATCTTACAATAACGGAGAAAATATCTTTTTATACCAGGTAAGTGTAAAATAACTGTTTTCAACAAAAAATAGGCGGTTTGCTAGCGGTTTAAATAGGATTTTGCGAATGACAACAGTAATAACCCGAGTCGAGCTTTGAAGCTAACAATTTAAAAAAAAACTTATCAAATCATTCAGGTAAAACTTTCCTGTCGCTCGGGACAACTATAGAACCTTTAATTTAAACAAATATACTAAAAAAACGAGAAAAAGTGTGTCGCGCTTTATATGTTTTTTTATCAGTACTTAAAGCTTTTTTATGTAAGAATTGATCAACTTAGGGATTTATGAAAAACCGACTTTTGTTTGACATTCTATAGGAAGCTACACCTTTGAAATACTTATATATATCTATAAACAAAAATTAACTACAACTGTATTTTACCTAATTTATTGACATTGAACGTTATATATGCTTTTGTGAAAATATAAAAGGCCGTGCATGACCTTTTTAAATGGACATTTTCAAGTGAGATGACAAAATGTATTCGAACAAAGCCAAAGATTAGAAGCAAAAATGTGTGCCCTTGAACTTTCAACGCAATTAAAACATTCCTTTTTTTATCTCCCAGTAGACTAAAGACTTGAAAAGCAAATTGTAAAGCAAGCATGTTAATAATTATTTGATAACTGTTTCGATCGATAACTGACAAGGACCAAGAAGACCGAAACAGCTGTTCACGGCTACTAACACTCATAGTCATACTTTTACTGATTTTTGGGTCCAGTACAAGCTTAGTTCCTTCTGACTTGTGAGGCCTCAATGCCATTTTCCTTGCTGTCTCTATATTATCACTAATAGCGCGTGCATATGTGAGTAGTATAGAATGAGAATAATTTTCCCCCTTTTGAGGAGCAATTAAGAAGCACGCCGACATAAATTATCTTGTTTGTATTCCAAACTCATGAATTAAAATAAGAACCACATTTCAGGCTGGTTAGCGGCGCAATGACTCCTTCCTTCCATGCTTAACGACAGTAATGTGACGCTGGTCGGTGTCGTCGAAGTTCGGACAAAACGTTTGCTTTTCTTTTCCGTTACTAGAATTTTCGTCATCGTCATGATCATCTTCCTCATTTTTACCTTCATTGTCTTGTTCACTCCCTGATGCTTTGCTTTGTTCACTGGATGTTTTTAAGATGCTTTCTTCCCCTGTTCCATCTCCACTTTGAATTGAATTTTCTTGTACAATCAGTTCGGTCAATATCTTTTTGTTTTAACAAGGTGTTTTTTAATGCCTTTTTTGGCAATACCATTCAAAAATATATCAACTGATCTCGGCTTTGGGACTTAGGGGTTGTATAGCAAAACTAGGGTGTATTCACAAAGTTCGGCCATATACTTGTAACACGAATTTTCCTGTTTTTGTACAATGTTTCTCCTTTTGGGTCCAAAACAAAATCTTTGTAGAAGCTGTTATGCTGTAGAGTAGGTCCAAGCAATTCTGTCGCGGTACTGCTGTAATAAACTTTTTTAAAAACTGTTTGAATTGTCGGCTTTCAAATTACTTTCTTTGGTAGAAGAAGCCGACTCTTCGCACGTCTAGGAGGCTGTTGAGCTTGTATCACCATGTTCTTCTTCCTCCTCTTCAACTCGTTTTCTTTTGCCGTTCATAATATAGTTGATGTGAGCAGCTCTCGCGGTTTTCGAATAATGATGGTGAGCAAGTTACAACCCTATTTAAAGCAAAAGCAACCACTAACTGGGGGACTGACGAGAACTTGAATAAATCCTGCCTCACGCTGCACTAAAATCTGCGTTTTTCGTTTGAATGTGACATGTAATTCCGACAAGTCAATTAGATCTTCTATTCCGCTGTTCTCTTGTACACGAAAAGCATTCTTTTATCACTATATAGCACACCTCACAAATGGCAAGCACTTATTCATAGTAGAGGACATTAAAATAGTTTTCTTCCTAGCAGCTGAGATTGTTACTCATGTGTAACACCACAGGTTTTTAAATCACTGAACAGATCCCACCAGCGTCAGGGACTCTGGTGGTAAGATAAATCGAGAACACTTGAACAAGCTTCATAGACGTGATGCCGGTATTATGATGGCCACAAAGTATCACAACGGGAGGCGTCAGGCTTATTTAGCTGGCCATCGCTTCAGTCCCGTCGCAAAAATTCTAGAATGCATGTTAGTTTATAAGTGTTTACATAATCAGCTCCACTTTATCTACTAAATGAGTTCAGTTACTCACGCGATTTTCACTCAGACAATACGCGCTTCAGAGATTTGCTCCGTCCACCTTTTTCAAAAACATTTTAAAAAACTTCAGGGCTCCTTCAGGCTCAGTGGGACTAAGATATTGAATACCCTTCCAGTGGACCTAAGTAGGACTCATGATTTAACCAAATTTAAGTCTGGTTTGAAAAAACACCTCAGACTCAGTAATTAACTGTAATTTCATATCAACAAGCGTCAAGATTACTTTTTTTTTGCATGAAATAGTATATAGGTGAAACCAAAACTTTCTTTAAGTAACCAAATTTTTCTAATGTGGTGTTAAATTTTCTCCACAGTTCACAAACATGTACTGCGGCCCCTCAGTTTCTTCTACCAATTCACCGGCTCATAAATACGACGTGGTGGAATCAGACGATGCGACATGGATACTCACCAGTGCGTTCATCATATTTACCATGCAGTCTGGCTTTGGTCTCTTGGAATCAGGAATGGTATCCAAGAAAAATGAAACAAACATTATGGTAAAAAATGCAGTTGATGTTCTCTATGGAGGATTGGCTTACTGGATCTTTGGGTTTGCTTTCAGCTTTGGTCAGAATGAAGGCACAAACGAATTCAATGGAGTTGGGAGCTTCTTGACCGAAGCTTCTGGAAGTGAAATGGGTCCTGTGTACGCAAAGTACTTTTTCCAACTCTCGTTTGCAACAACTGCTACTACAATTGTGTCCGGTGCTATGGCAGAAAGAATAAAATTGAAATCCTACATCGTTTTTTCCTTCCTAAACACTTTGGTCTACTGTTTTCCGGCACACTGGATTTGGGCAAAACATGGGTGGCTTCACAAATTGGGAGCAGTTGACATAGCAGGATGCGGGCCTGTGCACATATCTGGTGGTATGAGCGGTTTGGTTGCAACACTGTATCTGAAAGCTCGACATGGAAGATTTAGTCCCGATGGTAAACCTGTGAACAAACCGATGGCCTCTCCTACAAACGTTCTGTTGGGAACGTTTATGTTGTGGTGGGGATGGCTAGGTTTCAACTGTGGAAGCACATTTGGTATTACTGGAGTCAAATGGAAACTCGCTTCTAGGTGCGTGAGTTCTTGGCTTTTTACAAAACCAAGAGACTGTGTTCTTTCAAAAATAGGTAGTTAATTTTTTCAATGACCCAAGCTTATTGTGCATGAGTACACATAAAATTGTGATTTGCTAGTCAATGGCGTTCCGTTAGGAAAGTGTTGTGTTTAATAACATTTCTTGTCTGCTTGAAAATTTAAACTCAATAAGTAAGGTCTCGAGGTACTGACTTCCCTAATTTAGTATCGTGGTCAGCGCTCTTGACAATGCATATTGTCCTTTGTTTCTGTTTTGGTTAGAAGATTAGTTTAGGCTAAAGAAGTTGAAGAAAATTGAGTTTCTTGGAAGTCTTTTTCTCGACCAGACTTAAAAAATAGGTTGTGTTTTGTACAAATGTTATTCTTTTCACACAAATCGTGCTAATCTTAACTTTCTTTTGATAATTTACTTGTTTTCTCCAGAGCTGCGGTAGTAACAATCAACGCGTCAATTGGAGGCGGAATCTTCAGTACATGTTTCAGGTAAACATACTACAAGAAATGTTTGTTCTTCCGCAAAGCTTGAACGACTTGACTTTAAAACCAGTTTTGAAGTTTTTCCTCATGGTGAAATCATGTAGTTATGATACAGTTTTTTTAAATATCAACCTTACAACAGCACCTGTAAGATTCCTAACTAGTCCTGCGAGTTAGTTGCAGAAAATTCCTTTGTATGACAAATATTTTAGGTGTAGGATGTCCTCATGTTTAATAATTGATGGGCAACTGTCGCTTAAACGTTAAAAGATTGAAATACCCAAATGGTATTGGTCGATGAAAAGAAAGAACATAATACTTTTCTTTCTTCTTTCCAAAAACAGTTACCTGTATTACAAAAACAAACTCGTGGTAGAGGTTTTTGTTACTGGGATCCTTTCCGGCCTTGTTAGTGTTAGTGGTAAGTACCAGAGCACATGTTCTTCCTCTACGAATTGAGAGCTTTGCACCCAAATAAGTAGAGCAAGACAAATGTTTCAGACAGAGCAATTTAGCTACACTTAAAATGGTTTTATTTGTTATCTCAAGAAATCCAACCTTAAAGTTATGTTATATTACTTAAAATATTAAGTTCACAATAATAAACTAAATATTAATGAAAATGTAAGACAAAGTTTCGTGTTTTTAATTGCATGTTTGCCAATAAATTGTATAAAACTGGATATTATTTTTTAATGTGCAAGGAGCGCATTGCAATATTGTTTAGCCATGTTAGCTGAGTATAGATAACGCAATTTGTCCAAATTTCCCATTTCTGTACTCTGGAACATTCCTTCAATAAATTTTGTTAATGTGACTTTTAGGGAGTTAAAATATCACGAACGATGCTTTCATCATTAATTCATAGAAACGTTTTTTAAACAATATTAAAAAACTAGTCAAAAGCAGGAATCGAGTTTCACAGCTCGAAAGACCTCAGCAACCCGTCGATCGGCATAGTTGCTTTATCTTTATCGTTTAGGAAAACAGAACCAATATACATTGTGTTGAAAACTGATTTAAGTTTCAAAATGATAAGAATTCAAGAACCGTTTTTATAGATTGCAAATAATTGTCTTAAACTGATACTGCAAGTTACAATCTTTCCAGTCATAATGTTTCTCTCGTGAAAACCTGTTTTCCATAAATATGCAGGCTAATTGTTCCGTTTTTAACGTAAAAAGCTCATATCCAAATGTAAGTTTACAGATAAAACAAGCATTTGAAATAGCTGGCTTTTACTGTTTTAGCTCTGTCCGTCATTGTGGATCCTTGGGAAAGCCTTCTTATTGGATTTGTTGGAGGCGCAACTGGATGTCTGGGCACACTTGCTCTAGAGCGCATGCGTATTGACGATCCAGTTGGTTGTATTCCCATCCACGCTTTCGCTGGTACATGGGGCCTTCTTTCCGTAGGTCTTTTTGTTGAAGGGCCCGATCCATTTCATCATTACACGGAGGAAAGCGGTTTTCTCAAAGGAGGCGGTTTTAAGTTTCTTGGTTACCAAGCAGCAGCGGTATTCAGTATTGCAGTTTGGTCAGCGGTTGTCTCTTTCTTTCTGCTCTTTGTTATAGATAAAGCAATTGGATTGCGAATGTCATTAAAGCAAGAGCTTGAGGGAGCAGACAGCTGGGCTCATGGAATATTACCTGAGAAAAAGGATGACTGGCTGACAAGGAAAGCGATCTTTCCCTTTAAGACCCCAAGCATATCTTTGCCCCTACATATGACACGTGATTGGGTCTCTGACTCTTACGCACCCGAGTCACAGATCAGCCCTGCTATGCAGCCTTGTCATGAGAATGGAGGGAAGACACCGCCAGTACAGGCCAGTTTCTGGATATGAAAAGTTTAGGCTATACCTTATTAGATGTCTACATGGTACGCGATCAGGGACGAAAATACAAATGAATTTATCATTGGTTGAGTATCCACCATATTAGGAAGTATGACTTGTATCTTGGAACCACGATCAGTCACGGTTGATCGAAGATACGCGGGTATAATGAAGTAGGTTGTTGATAAGTTATTTATTGGCGTCCTATAGCTTGCTCGGCAATCGAATTAAATACCCAACTTAAACGAAAACTATATAAACTGTTCGTCATACACAAGGGCCCGGTTGTACCAAGCCAAAATATGCCATCCTCTAGATAAGTGCTTTCTGCTTTCAGCATTTAAACTATAATGAAAGTTGTTTCACTTCACTTTACCCATTACTTTAGGAGTCTTCCACTCACTTAAATACCAGAAATAGAGAAACCAACAAAGATCAAACAATCTTTGATTTACTAGTGACGACAATAATTAGCTTTTATCCAGCGGATAGCTTATCCAGGCTTCGTGCAACCGGGCTCAGACCTTTTACAAACGTTGCAATGTTATTATTATATCTGTATCTCAGCAGATTAAAGTGTGAACAAAGAGCGAATGCGCCCTGTTTGGACACAACCCTAACAAGTGGTAACGTATTTCATGATAAATATTTTATAATTATTCGGTTGAGCGAACTAGAATATATATGCGTTTATGTTGGGCATTCGGAAATTAGCGCTTTGCGCACTCCCTTGGGAATTTATGCTACTTTAAATTCGGCGGTTTTCATGACGGATGCACTTGACCGTCCAATTGCACGCTGTTAATACCGAGCTAGTTTTTTCAATAAATTCAAGCAATTATCTAAATCTCGCAACACAGGTATATCAATGAACATATGTTTAGTAAGTTTGTTAGGCCATTACAGTTACTTAGCTTTACATGCAAACTTCAATATTTGTTATATTGTAATTTTCGGTCACTTGTAAGCAGTACTGGAGTTAAAGTGTAGTCAATCAGTATGGCAAACTTTGTCAAGTATGTGTAATATTTTTTCAACAGTCTGTCGGCATATTACTGTTATTTGGCCTCCCATTTTAAAGTTGCTTGTAATGTTGTCACCTATAAAGAAGGAGTTTAAAATTATTCAGTCAACTGTGGCAAGTTTTGTAATATTAACATAATATTTTTATAATATGAACAATACGGTTGTATTGTAATCTAAATGTAATTATTAAGCCTGTCGGCCCGTTACTGTTATTTGGCCTTTCATTTTTCAGTTGCTTGTAATATTGTCACATATTATGAATATAGCTCAAATCTATCCAGTCAAATAAGTCAAGTTTTGTAGCATATGAACGATATTTTCGTATTACAATGTAAATTTAATCGATTTAAGTGTATTGGGTCATTGTAGTTATCTAGCTCAACATTTTGCGGTTTTTTCTTATAATATTGTAATTGACTTGCTCCTCAAGTTCAATAAACATAAATGGAATGCATCTCTCTTGTACGTTCATGTAGAATGTAGAGTGTACAACATATAAACATTTCTGCGCGGCGGAACGTAGTGACAAAGCACAGAACTTGTGCCATAATTAATCTTTGAAAGATTTTACACCGGATAGAGCCTGACCGCAACAGCACGGCAGAATTTAAATCAACAAGCACATTCTCTACCTAATTTTTTCATGACGATAGGAAAAACTGCAGTCGGATTTAGTTGTTCATGACGGGAAACTTTGATCTAATACAAAGTATGCATGGAATGAAATAATTACGGAATGGGCCATTCCAACAAAAATAAAAATGCAATATTAAAAAAACACAGCAGTTCGTACATAACTCAACTCAAGCTTTGCAAGATTTAATTTCTTATACGTTCAAAAGAACAATAATGATAAGTTGGTAGAGAGATAAGATTACGAATAATAATAATAATAATGATAATAATAATAATAATAATAACAATAATAATAATAATAATAATAATAATAATAATAATAATAATAATAGTTTAAAACGCTGTCAATTATCCTTACTAGTTACTTCTGTGAAATAGCTCCAGAAGTAAAATTAGCTAAATCAGACAATTCTGAAAACCGGTAAGCTTTTTAGCAACCAAGCCTTTTAATTTCCGGCGGCGGTTAAATCAGACGATAATGTCCGCGTTTACTAGACTGAATAAAAACTCACACGGAGTCTCGAAGATTTTAGTCCAAACGTCTTTTCTTTTCAATAGTTTAACCAAAAAAACTATCTTGCAATTAGGCTGTAGACCACAAACTTTTCTTCATTTCGATTTTAAGTTAAATTTTTTCAACAAAGGCCAGCCTGAATGTAGACATTCAATTAGACTATCTAAATGAATTACCTTTTGTTTCAGCAGCCTTGGTTCTGAACTAGATAAATGATTCAACAATGGCGGTCATTTTCGAAGTCAAGATAAGATGCTTTAGTAGTATACCCGTATTTCAGCCGGCGGCGATGTGGCTGAGCGGTTAGTGTTTACTTGTTTACAGTCAGACAATTCATTTTCACTTTTGTGAAACAGGGAAAGATTTATACCTGTGAGTTGTGTTCCCCGTCAGACAACAACACTTCTTTCTTCTACTATCCAAACACTTTGGCTGCAGATTTGCATAATTATCTCTTCTTTTGCGCTCTTGATTCTTTTTGACTTTGAGAAATGTGTCCATCCAGAAATATCTTGACTCATTTTTTGTCTCACATATTTGACGATGAGCACTTGTATCACCGCTAAATGTAATAACAGTAAAAGTAATACGGACGCTAAATGTAATAAAAACTAACACTAAATGTAATACCAACGCTAAATGTAATAAAAATTAACACTAAATGTAATAAACTCGCCAACAGTAAATGTAATAAATTTAACGCTAAATGTAATAACAGTAAATGTAACAAATATCAACACTAAATGTAATAAATTCAGTCCAACCAAAATATCTAGATAAAATACTTCTATCACTAAACGAGTGGGTATGAACCATGGGCAGAGTTGTCAAGCGATGAAATATAAGTCACGTGGCTGCAAATTTAAAAGTTCTTATTTTCTTGTTTTAAGTAGAAAAGTAGTATGTTATCTTATGGAGGATCCCAAGGTAAACGACTCAATTGATAAATAATTTTAGACTGCAATGGCGTAAAGTTTCATTTTTTCTCCCTAATTTTTTTTAATAGCCAGTCCACAGTTCATTTTCCAAGCTACAACATTGACAAAGACCGACTATGTTAAATGAGCAAATGCCTCTGAAATACCTTGGATTCCTCTGTTGTCCATCAACACGTGGACTGCGTTTTAAAGGCTGTAGACTCCCTTGTAGTAGAAATCCTAGCCGCATCCCTCATACCAATATATCGTAGGGGAAAAAAATACATCGTAGGAAGCGAGTGGACAATATACAGTACCATTACCTTGGAAATAACCCCTATATTCGGCAGGGCTTATACAGAAACGGAGTTGCATTTGAAATTATTTAGTAAATAAATCCCTTCCGATCCGGCGGCTGGTATATCGGAGGATAAAGTCTGCGGTTGATAAATTATCTGAAAAATAAATGAACAGTCGACCGAGAAGCGATGCGTCGTGGGAAAATTTGGCACATTTACTCCGCAGCAAAAAGCACCGCGGGACCTATATATTTTCAAAAATTAAGTGTATTGACCGTTCTCACGTGAAACCTGACGTCATCCTTTGTATCCGCTTTTTCTAGGTAATGATTCACATAATAAGTTTTTGTAGATAACATTAAAATCCACTCCCTTCCCCACGGACTATTCATGCAGACAAACGATTAGATTAAAGTTTCACATTCACGTTATTTATGACGTCATCGCTTGGCAGCTGCGTCGTGGCTCATACCCACTCGTTTATTGATAAAAGCTTTTTGTCTATTGTTTTAGTTGGGCTGGCGCATTTATTACATTTAGCGTTAAAACTTATTACATTTACTGTTGACTGCTGTTATTATATTTAGTGTTAAAATTATTACATTTACTGTTGACAAGTCATTTATTACATTTAGTGTTGTTTTTTATTACATTTAGCGTTGGTTTTACATTTACTGTCGTTATTACATTTAGCAGTGATCAATACAACATTTTGATGGACAGGAAATAAACTTGATACAATATCCAATGGCACTGGGTTGACCATCCTTTTTTGCAAGTCAAAAGATTATGTCCCCAAAGGACTCATTGATATCGCTTGCCTCGTTGAACTGTGGTTTGAGGAAAACCCTTGATCAACCTGGACGCTACATCCATGCAAGTTTCCTTGATTTCAAGCAAGGCTTTTTATCGCATTGATCACAATTTTCTTGAGCAAAACTTGGTGCAATCCCAGCTATGGGATCCTGGATATGTAACTTCTTAGCTCGAGGAAACAAGACATGAAAGGTAAAAGTTAAATTTCTTCGTGGCTTCCAACAACAGCTGCAGTTAGCCATGGAACTTACATGGACTTACTCTTTACTTGTCAGTGGTAATTGATAAGGGACTCTCTACCCAAAGAGTTACGTTGTAACTACCGGAAATACGTTGATGAATTAACTCTTTCAGAAGCCCTCCTGCGCGGACAGTAGTAGCACTATCTTCAAGAAAACCATGAAAAGCTTCACCAGTGGGCTGCAGGCGACAACATGCGCTTGAATTCGAAAAAACATAAAATTATGATCATCTGTTATTTTTGAGAAAAGCCTGTTTTCCCATTCTCGCCATAAATGGCACAGAACTTGATCTGTTCTTTTTCATAAGTTTTGGGGTTAACAATACAGTCTGATTTTCGCTGGGATATGCATACATTAAACTAATTTTGTTTCAACATCTAAATGACCACATGTTCTCCGAGTTCTTCGGCGTTCTGGCGCCAGCGTAACAGATCTCGCCACTCATTAGATCTGCAATTGTCTTATTGATAAGTTCGATTTTAAACAGAAAAAAGTCTTTAGCTTCAACCAATTTGAATTTAGACAGTTCCAAAAAACTAAAATCCTTTGTACCATTTCTCAAAACGAAAGAACTCTCCTTCCATAAAACCCAGTTCAACTCCAAAATTTTGTCGTTAAATACGTTATTCCCTTTGAATCAAGAACATAAATTTATTAAAACGTATATAAGAAAAAAAGGCATCACAGCGGCAAAAGCATCAGAATAAGTTAGCTGGCAACCAAAAAAATCTTCATTTAAAAGCGCACAAGACTTTTATTATTATAACTTGAAGCAGCTGACGAGCTTTGTTCTGTTCTCACTGTGATATCCACACGGGGTTGTCAGACTGTCTTTAGAATTCTTAATTAACAACATTAAGCAGGAAAAAAACGAGACCGACGTTCTTAACTGACGTAACAAAACTTATATTTGAAAGTGTCCCTGTTGACGCAAAAACATGTTCCAGCGAGTAGACTGAAAATAGATGCTAGTAAGCTTTATATATAATTTAATCTAGACATTTTTTTATCGCTGGAGAGCTTGTTTCGAAAGTGTAGATTACGTCGATTCCTACTATCGTTTCATTAGAAGAGGCAGTCGTTCGGTTGCCTGTTCATTCAATTGCATTTTTGAAGTATTTCCCGCCGCCCGGGCCTGTTCAGAAGCCCTCCTGCGCGGACAGTAGTAGCACTATCTTCAAGAAAACCATGATAAGCTTTACCAGTGGGCTGCAGGCGACAACATGCGCTTGAATTCGAAAAAACATAAAATTATGATCATCTGTTATTTTTGAGAA
>JAOBRD020502815.1:0-14235 GCA_027575215.2 Hydrozoanthus sils | reverse complement strand
CTGTCTTTAGAATTCTTAATTAACAACATTAAGCAGGAAAAAAACGAGACCGACGTTCTTAACTGACGTAACAAAACATTTTTTTATCGCTGGAGAGCTTGTTTCGAAAGTGCAGATTACGTCGATTCCTACTATCGTTTCATTAGAAGAGGCAGCCGTTCGGTTGCCTGTTTATTCAATTGCATTTGTAAAGTATTTCCCGCCACCCGGGCCTGTTCAATGTAAGTTGACTAGAAATAGGAATCCAAAAATTTTGCAAGACTTGCCAAGTTTTTGCATTTTGCCGGGCAACAACGCGCTTGTGCTTCATTGTCAAACAATGCCTTCTTTCTTTTGCGATTAGAACTTAGCATTTGATTTCTAGCTCTGTCGTAGTCAATGTGAACACAAACGGCGATGTTTGTGTTTTTACCAGCTCGAACTGCATCCAAGCTAGGCTTTTTGATCCTTGCAGCGATTCCTAAAAATTCTTATTTTAACATATTATGTGAAAATAGTATTTGTTTTCCTCCACAGTTCAGAAACATGAACGAAAAAGCCAACCTGTCAAACAGTCCTTCGGTATCTTCTGCTGTCCTCCTGACGAGTCACGAGTTCGACGTAGTGGAATCCGACGATGCAACATGGATACTCACCAGTGCGTTCATCATATTTACCATGCAGTGTGGCTTTGGTCTCTTGGAATCAGGAATGGTATCCAAGAAAAATGAAACCAACATTATGGTAAAGAATGCAGTAGATGTTCTGTACGGCGGACTCTCTTACTGGATTTTTGGTTTTGCTTTCAGTTTTGGACAAGATGAGGGAACAAATGCATTCAATAGTGTTGGTAAATTTTTCACTGGAGCTTCTGGAAGAAACATGGGTCGAATTTACGCGAAGTATTTTTTTCAACTCTCGTTCGCAACAACTGCAACTACAATTGTTTCCGGTGCTATGGCGGAGAGAGTAAAGTTGAAATCCTATATTATCTTTTCATTTCTGAACACTTTAGTCTATTGTTTTCCAGCACACTGGATTTGGGCAAAAGATGGGTGGCTTCATCAATTGGGAGCAGTTGACATAGCAGGATGCGGGCCCGTGCATGTATCTGGTGGCATTGTTGGTCTGGTTGCAACATTGTATCTTAAAGCTCGACATGGAAGGTTTAGTCCCGATGGTAAATCTGTGAACAAACCGATGGCCTCTCCTACTAACGTTCTGCTGGGAACGTTTATGTTGTGGTGGGGATGGCTAGGTTTCAACTGTGGAAGTACATTTGGTATTACTGGCGTCAAATGGACACTCGCTTCTAGGTGCGTAAGTTATTAGTTATTAAGACGACGAACATGCGGCTAGCCTGTGCTTTTTTTTTTAAAAAAAAAGTGGATTCTATTTATCATTTAAAATGTTAAAAATTGTGCATGATTGGATTCAATTTTAAGACATTTAGTCGATGGTGTTTAGAGACGATTATACTGAGATTGCACTTTCTTGTCGCTTGTTTATGTCCTTTTTAATAGTCTGTTGTTTAGTTTTTCGGATTGTTTCGACATTTCGCAGCCAACGCATTTGATAATGAATTCGCAATTTTTTTTGTTGTCCAAAAACCAGGACCGGCTGACAATTTTAGTTGAAAAAAAATGAAAGATAATCCAAACAACGGTAGTTTCGTGACTCAATATTTAAGTTCAATGAAACTAAAAATTAATGTAAAAAAAAGAAATACTATATTTCGATATTATTACAATATTATATCATCATCAGGTATGAACATACAATACAATACAACACAATACAATAAATTTATTTCCACTCCCCGAAGGACTTTTCAGGAAAATTTACAGATATGTACATGTTAGCCTCTAAACTAATCTATACAATGATTATAAGCCTCAAAACTAGTCTATAAAATGAAAATAAGTTATAAGCTCTAAAGCTAATCATATACAATATAAAATTCACTGGATAGGTTAAAATGCTAAAAAATATACAATATAAGTTAGGATATACAATCAACGTATAAAGACGCATCTAATTTTTCCACTTATTAATAAAAATATTTTTTAGGCTCTGTTTGAACGAGTTTAGCGATGTCTTGCAGGTGATGGTGCGTGGCGGGTTGTTCCAAACTTTAACTGCCCTATAAACAAAAGAGTTCTGGGTTGTTGCCGTGCGGCACCTCCGTATATTAAACAAGTCTCGGTTTCGAGTGTTATAACTATGCAAATTGCCTTTTTGTTTGAAAAATTTAGACAAGTAGTCTGGGGCCAGGCCATTTGTACACTTGAACATTAGTACGGCGTCTCTGTAATTTAACAGTTCTGAGACGGGTAGAAAATTAAGGCTCTTTAATGTAGGTGTTATGTGGTCATATTTACGTTTCGCTGACACTATTCTAGCGGCAAAGTTCTAAGCTAGTTGTAGTGTCTTGATGTTGCCTTTGCTTGTGCCTGCCCAGACAGGAGAGCAGTACAACATTTTGGGGAAGACCAGTGAATTGATGACTGTGAGTAGAGTTCGTTTGTCCAATAGGTGACGCATTCTGTTTACCATACACAGTTCGCTAAACGATAAACGGCTGTCTAGAATAATGCCAACGTCCTTGACGTAGTCTGTTGGTCAACGATGTTTTGCCCAGGAATTGGATTTGCGGGACTGTGATGCGTGACACCATTTGGGTGGTTCTAAATACGCAAAGTTTTGTCTTACTAGGGTTTATTAACAGCTTGTTGCTGCAGCAGCAAGAAGCTACTCGTAGTAAGTCGTCTTTAAGGTCTTGCATCCCCAAGCGCACACATTTACTCAGGAATGAAAGGTACAGCTTTGAGTCATCGACATAAGACTCTACGTTGGATTTCTTTTACACTGTTGGTAGGCCATTGATATATAAATTGAATAGGAGGGGGCCGAGAATGGAGCCTTGGGGGACTCCGTCTTTTACTTCCAGTGGGTCTGACAAGGCGTGGTTCTCACGGACACGCTGGGTCTTCCTGTAAGATAGCTGGTGAACCAATGAAGTGCACTTCCGGTGACACCAAGTCCATGCAACTTCTTGTATAGCGTTTCGTGGTGTAAACTGTCGAATGCCTTGCTGAGGTCTAAAAACAGCGTGGCTGTGACTTGCCTCATACAACTGACTCACAAACAAAACTCCGAGAGTTTCAGTGGAGTGCATTTTCTTGTGTGTTGAGAGTTTGTCTGTGGTGTTGAGATATTTGACAAATTGGTCGTTAGCAATACGTTCCGTTACTTTCGACAGTGCTGGCAGCAGAGAGATACGGCGGTTATTGGAGGCAACTTCATGATCTCCATCCTTAAGGTTGGGCACCACTTCCGCTAGTTTCCAGTCTAGAGGGAAACAGCCTGGATCAAAAGAGCTATTGATTAGGTCAGTTAGGGCTTGCAGGATATGATCAATACATGCCTTAAGAACACGCATGCTCACTTTGTCATGTCCCAGAGAATTGTCTGATGCCATGCTCATAAGTCTCACGCATCTTACTACATGACACACTGTGAAACTAAAAAGTTGAAGATGACGCTTCAGGATCACTTAAGGGCGGTGGGGGACAGGAGCAGTTAGGTTAAACTCTGTAGCAAGTACTGTGGCTTGTTGAGCTGCTTTGTCACCAACAGACACGAAAAATTCGTTAAACTCATTTGCTACCTCAGTGCAGTCACGAGAATAGATGGGTCTTGATGACTTGGAGTTTGAGAGACATCGACGGATGGTTTTCCATAGCGAGGCTGTGTTTCCGTTGCTAGCAGCAATTTCCCTCTTAACTAAGTTACACTCTGACTCTCTGATTTTATGTTTAACAGACCTGCACAGAGTTCTGTAGCTGTTCCAATCACGTGGGTTTAATGTCTGGCGTTCAATTTTATGTTGGTGGTCTTTCTGTTTCATTAGCGATCTTATTTCTTGTATGACGACACGAGAATCCTTGTTGTGTCTCGCTTTGAATGTTCTTAGTGGGGCGTGGTTCTCTAACACTTCAAAAAAGAGTTTGTTAAAGCAATCAAGTTTGTCTTCCACGTGGTCAAACAGGCTGATTGTATCCCAGGGGGCGTTGCCAATGTCATCATTGAAAGACTCCAGATCAAATCTCTTGTAACTCCGGGTGGTAATTAAAGGAGGTTTCTGCTTTGGTATTTTCAAACTTAGAGTGTAGTAGACATGATAGTGATCGCTGATAGTAATATATCGCACACCACTTTCCCGAACCAGGTCTTGGCTCGAGACTAGGACAACATCAGTAAGGGTGTTGGTTTCTTCCGTTACCCTGGTAGGTTCCGAAATCGATTTGGAAAAATTCATCGATTGGCATAAATCTGTGAGTAAACGGCTTTGTGGGGAGTCTGACGGCAAATCACAGTTCAAGTCACCAGTGATAATAGTATCCTTGTGTAGTGTAAGGGGGTGTAGGTACTTTGGTATAAGCTCGTCAGTGAGGCAGGTAACTGGGCAGTCGGGAGGTCTGTACACAGCGCAAACGGCGATGGTCTTCACTTTTTTGTACTGAATACTGAACCATAATTGTTGAAATCTCTCTGTCGGAGTGGAAGTCAGGTCAAGCATTACTTTGGATTTTATTGAGTTTCGCACATAGGCACACACTCCACCTCCAGATTTTGCAATGCCGTCTAGTCTTAGCAGCCGAATGCCTTCTTTTACAGTTACGCATTGTATTATCTAGCCACGATTCAGATATTGTAAACACATCAAACTCACCGGTCTCAATAAGTTGCTTAACTTGCAAGAAATTTTCACGATTTTTCACGGATCTTGTGTCGAGGTGGCAAATCTTAACATAGTGATGTTGTCCGGCTTTAGCTGTTTTTGCAGTTGAGGAAGATCTGAATCGGTGGGCTTTTCTGTGGGTTTGCTGCCGGTATAACTCAAAGGACAAGGTATGTTTACAACATTATGTAAGTTTCGAGGGTTATGAGAGTTTTTTGTTTTTAGTTTTCTTGGCCTTCGCGAGGTTATAAGTGTAGGTATTGGTTGTGGTTGTCGCTCTAAGGCCTGAGAAGAGTGTGAAAAACCCTTGACGAATTGGAAATTTGTATTCCAGAATATGGTATGAAAAGCAGGCGGTGACTGCAAACGACTTGCATGCAGTTGTAATCGAGAATAGTAATTAGTTTGATTCATCTGGGAATCGGTTTGTTGGCGGGAAAGATAAATCGCTGGAATCCAAACTCGAACGTTGTGGCCAAGGATTAGGATGGATATCCATGCAAACAGAAATAACCACGCAGAAGAATTTGCTCGGTAATGCCAGGATAACTGTTCCGTGTTTGGAGTTTTTCGTGACTGGAGCTTTCAGGTTCAACTGTGTTGTAAATGACTTGCCTGAACTGTTTGTTGAAGTGAGCTACCGTGGAAGGATGTTGAAATCGGTGTCTTAAAAGCCCAATATCCGTTTCCAATTGCACAAATCGCAGTGATCTGGTATAGACTTCACAGTTCTTAATAGTCAGGACGGTCAGTTTAATCCAGAGAGTAAATAAACGAAGGAAACGGCAGGACTCAAAATTAGCGCCGCCAGCCATGCTAATATGCTAATATCATTTTTTGAGTAAAAAAGTACGCAATAGCTGGACTCAAAGCTAACCGTGAACTATTCTTATTAGAATAAATTTTCTCACTTCATATGTATTTAATTCTGCTATTGCGTACTCAGTTTATGTTCATACCTGATGATGATGTTGTAATAATATCGAAACATTGTATTTCTTTCTTTATATATTTTAGTTTCATTGAACTTTAATGATGAGTCATGAAACTACCGTTATTAGGATTATCTTTTATTTTTTTCTCTGTTTGGTCTTCACAACCTTATGACAGTGCCATCCTCGGAAGACTATTCAAACTCTATAAAAACGAATACATTGGACTTGAAAAATTTGGGATTCCTGCTGCAAGCGTGCTCGACAAAAGACATCAAAATTACTTTCATTGTCTCTTTTGTTTGGATAACAATTTCAACTTTACAAAAAAATATATTGTATACCGACTTGTAAAGTTATGGGTTTGCAGCCAGTGCGTTTGACAAAAATTAAGCAAGCTATTTTTTGTCCCTATTCGTCTTTAATAACTTTTTTCAATGCCAGCTTTGGAAAAATCAAACTATTTCAACTTTAGAAAAAAAATTGGATTTGGAAAATTTGGATTTGGCAGCTAGCGCGTTAAGTTTAACAAAAATTACGTCAACATTCCTTTGTTCCTATTTATTTTTACAGCCTTACAAAAGTGTCAGGTTTGGTAAAATGGTTTCACCATTACACGAAGAAAATATTTGGTCGAGAAAAATGGATTTCAGCTACCAGCGCGTTTCGAAAGTATGAAAATTACCTTTTGTCTCTGTTTGGCTTTCATAACCTGATGGTTTGGAATACGATTTCATCTTTACAAAAGAGAATATTGAATGTTTTAGCCAATGAAGCAGCATTTGAAAAGCGGTCAAAATGTCGGGCAATAACAAAAGCAAAGGTTAATTACAAAAGGATGGCGTTGAAAACAAAAAAGGCAAACAAAAAACAAAAATTGTTTCAACAGCACAAAATGGAGAAATAACGCCATCTTTCGCCTTTTAAATTTTGAAAACTGAGAGCAAAGCTTTGTACGACGCAAAGAATATACTTAGCTATCTAACATAGAGTTATTTTAGTTGGTTTTGCGATGTTGTGACTCCCTTGTAAATTTCCAACAAAAAGTTCTTGGACCTGGCTCAGGGTCGGATACAGGGGGGTGGGGTGGATTGGGTGGATTTCCACCCCCCATTTTTACACTACCAAAAAAATAAAACTAAAAGATACGGTTATCAATAGTTTGTTGCTGAGCGTCGACAAAACAGGCAAAATATTCGCAAGTTCACAGATAAATCAACAACTTTAGGGCCCGCGAAATACTGTTATTGATGCGCAAAGATCATGTGCAAAACACGGTGGGTTAAAAGGCACCCAACACTCACTTTTATAATGGCATTAGCGCTGAAATCCAACCCCCCGCCCCTTTTTGAAATCCTGTATCCGCCCTTTCTGGCTTTCAAAGAGTAAGAAAAATCATACAGGAAGTCTACCTTAATATTTTGTCGTCATAATCTGAGAACTGAGGAGTGTCTGAGCACCGACGGTTTGAACGTTTTTCTTATAGTTAACAATCACATAGTTGTTGTATGAAAAAGTTTTTTTAGAACGAATAGCTTGCAAAAAAGAACTACTTCCTGTGAAGACAGAAGTTGTAGACACGACCATGCTATTCCAAACAGCGAACCTTTCTGTTTCTAGAAGCGTTTTAGCTAGTAGGAAGTCACGATGATGAATCCGTACTTCGCATGCCGACATGCATTTTCTGATAGACTGACGAAAAAAAAGCATTTTTAGCGGCTAGTTTGCAGATGTTTCAGGAGGTCATTAATTAAGGAAAACCATTGTTTCTAAATGAGTCTCACGTGTTTTTTGCATTTCACAGATTTTACCAAAAACACAAAAATCTTGAATGTAGATAACCTTCGGAAGAATTTCGAGTCGAAAGCGTTTGAGTTAAAATTATTTTAATCTTCTAGTAGATTTTGTCTTCTATTAGCCTTCTAAGCATTTTTTTTCTATCCACAGGGCTGCAGTTGTGACTATGAATGCTGCAATTGGAGGTGGTTTCTTCAGTACGGTTTTTAGGTAACAGATTTCAGTAACCTAACTTCGAAGTGTGTTTAGCAAGTATTTGGCAACATTTGACTGAGCTTGTTCACTTGAGCCTTTTCATGTTGGAATCAATGTCTAAACAGTCTAAATACCATATTATGTATACTTGATTGTATGTTGTTCTTGATTTCGCGCACTCCCTAAAGACGCAATTAACACCAAAGATGGCCATATTGGTGCCCTAAACAAAAGAAATCATTAAAATTCTTTTGTTCAAGGGCACCAACATGGCCGCTATGACGCCAGGTGAAAAGTCCTTCGTAAAGAAGTGTGAACATTCCCATGTGTACATGTACGTACATCAGTACTTTCACATAACCTGCAGAAAAATCACCTGAACTACTGTGTTAATGCTAATAGATATGAAAGTTGCAGTTTCTTACGTTGTCCTTTTTTTGTTTAAAGCTATATGTGTTACAACAACAAGTTGATGATAGAGGTGTTCGTAACTGGTGTTATTTCTGGACTTGTCAGCGTTACTGGTAAGTTTCAGTTGATGAAGGAATAATAAGCCTCGTGAGAAAAAAAACAGAAAAACTGATACATTTTTTTTTTCTCCTTTCAACATCCTTTTTAGGAACAACGCTTTCCTTGTAGAACAAACAAAGTGTTGTTCAGTTCATTAATACTTCATTTTTTGCCTGAGGATGAAGCGATGACGCTTCGAAACTTCGCAGTCTCAATTCTTTTATTAAATTGTACTAAAAGAAGTCTATTTTTTCGAAATATATAATTCGTTTTCTAGTAGTCACAGAATACCAGAGCAAGATTCCTGTGGTACCGTTTTACTTCCTCCACGATTCACCTGTCAATTAAGGGTTGATGAACGTTACCCAGTACTACTTCTACAGCACCAAGTTATCCTTTATCCCTAATACCGTTGAGTAATGTGTGTTCTCACATGTACTTTACTCATCCCTGGAAATATCTTCTACGATGTATTCAAGAATGTTTTGTTTTGTGGCAATTTGACTCAAGGAGTCACGGCAAAACAGGCAATAGGTCCACCACTCGGGACCTACGGTTAACGTCTTTATCCGAGAAGACGCAAAAGTTTAAGACCCCGAGTGAAGGTCCGGCACCGGGAATCGAACCCGGGCCTCCCGCACTCCTCAAGTCTGTGGTTTTCGGTGGCAAAACTGTTCTTTCTGTTGGTCACGGTATTGGTATCATGTTGTTATCAGAGTTGATCATCGTAAACGCTCTCAGGAGGGCTTCTCGAACAGCTCCGAGCTTCTTCCACAAAAAATTTTGTATTTCGTCCACCCTTGGGGCTGTAAAACTCGTTCTTTTTGCCACTTCTTTCTTCAAATTCTCTCTAGTGATAGTAAATTTCTTTACATTGCAGCGACCCTTTCGTTAAGATGCCCCTTCGTCTCCTACATTCAGGGTATACCTGATGTTATCTCGTTGAACTCCCAAATGCCTCCAAGAACTCAACAAGTTTGTTTAATCTCTAGCATCTTCCCTTCCCGCGTCGTGTCTATTTCCAATTACTTGAGAAAGCCCTTTTGATCGCGTTGGAACATGAGATTTTCTTGCTTTTCCTACTTATTTTCGATGTACTTTTCCATTTTAACTTTTTTGTACCTTGGCTTGTCGATCTTATGTTCTTACATTCTTTATTAGCATTATTACTATTATTATTATTATCATCATCATCATCATCATCATCATCAATGTTGTCATTACTATTATTATCATTTTTCCAATTAAATAACCCTTTCAATACAGCACTTTGCGCAATCGTGGACCCTTGGGAAAGCCTTCTCATTGGATTCGTTGGAGGTGCGATCGGATGTCTGGGCACCCTTGCTCTTGAGCGCATGCACATTGACGACCCAGTTGGTTGCATCCCCACCCACGCTTTCGCTGGGACATGGAGCCTTATTTCTGTGGGTCTCTTTGTTGACGGAAACGACCCTTTTCACAACTACACAAACGCGAGCGGTTTATTCAAAGGTGGCGGGTTCAAACTACTTGCTTGTCAAACAGCAGAAGCCATAAGTATTGGGATTTGGTCAGCGGCTACATCTTTCTTTTTGCTCTTTGGCATAGATAAGACAGTTGGGTTGCGAATGTCTTTGAAAGAAGAGCTTGAAGGCGCAGATAAATGTGAACACGGAGTATTCCACGATAGATATGAAGAGAAAGATGCTGACTCCAAAGGTAACACGCTAAAAGCAAAGGCAGTGGAGAAGGAAATCTCAACTCCTACTTCTTGTGGCGAAGTGACAGTTTATCGGTCTCCTAACCACCAAAACAGCCAATCGCATAATCCTAATGCTCACTTTCAAAATAATTCTCAATCAGAAGCCATCCAACCCAGCCTCGTACAATAAATGGAAGTAATGAGCTTCAGATATTGGAAATAGAGATTACCGAAACCGGTGTTCCATGTGCTAGTCTTGGTCATAGAAACCCTGGTTTAACACTTTATTATAACGATTAAAGGCAGTTTATCTTAGCACCAATATGCAGTATCACTAACTCTGTCATTCTTGATCAATTATAAACTTTGAACACCAAAAACTAATTCGAAGCAAGTTCACAGCATTACCTGGAGCTTCGACCAGTAAATACAGCTAGAACACATTGTTGAGCACATCTGTAACTAGCAGTAACTGCAGAGTTAGTAAAGTGATGCCGAATACCAATTGAGCTTTTTCTTTCTCTTTTATTGAAAACGAAAGCCTGGTTTGTCTTTGGTCTTTAATTTTTAATTTTCTATACAGAGATCCGAGGTCGACAATCGAGGGTAAAAGAAAAAACGGCCTCGTGGAATGCTCGTGACTTGCTCGTGATACATTGCGTGACATGACAGAGGCTGATCTACCATGACACATTGCGTGATATCACAGACGCCGATCTACCATGATACATTGCGTGACATGACGCACGTCGATCTACCATGATACATTGCGTGACATGACGCACGCCGATCTACCATGATACATTGAGTGACATGACGCACGCCGATCTACCATGATACATTGTGTGACATGACAGACGCCGATCTACCATGATACATTGCGTGACATGCGGCACACCAATCTGTTCGGACAGGGGGCAATTTTTTTGCCATCTAGACTTTAACAGGTTGAAGTTACAAAAAAGAAATAATGATGCTGGAAAAGGGGGTAAAATAAAACAATATTAAAGTTCCAGATTTTAAAATGTCTATAGGTATTTTGTAACTTGGTCAGTCTCCCTCAATTGACTGAAAATTAGAAAAAGAAAAAATTCTTTAGAGGAGCCCATTTCATTTCAAACTTTTTGAACAGTGTGCAATAGAACCAGTCCAAGAAAACAAATTCGTGGCCAAGAGACACTAGCAGAACAGGGATTAGTGCAATAATGCGAGGGCGATCAATATTTAGTCTCCAATTTCATATGCAACAAAAGTGGGTTGTGTTTAGGGAAAAATGTGAACAAATTTTCAGCTCGCTCGGTCACACAGACTTATAGTCAGTTTTAGACTTTTGCAATTTTATTTCAACTTACTATCTTGAAAGTCATATCATAACGATTGCTTAAAACTATAAACCGAACCTTGTTCTAAAAATTGTCTATTTGACAATCGTCTGTTTGAGTACTTAGCAAAATACGCTCCATGTTTCACGAAGCTTTAAAGCGCAGTAGGAAAATACGAACATGTGCCGAAGGTGTATCTGATAATTTCAAATCCTTTTGAAATAAAAAGAAAGAGTTTGGTTTCAAAAGTGCAAAACCATTGGAATCATGCATAGCCGGTTGAGATTCATTATCCTGTACATCTAAAGTAGCAATTTCTGACTTTCATGAAAACGGATTACAGCTATAATAATCTTCTTACAACCTTTTGAATGAAAGTAAAAAGTCAAATCGTGGCTAATGGCCTTCATGGTAAACAGTGAAGTTTCAAAAATTACGACGTTTTTAACTAGTTTTCGATCAATTTAATCGGCGTTGGAGGATTTTTAGAAGCTGAGGTTTCGAGCGTTAGCCTTTGCTCGGAGCAAAAACGTGTATGAACGCAGTCTCTCTTGCAGCTTTGCTCTAACGAAAGGCAGACACTTGATCGCAAAACTGCACCTTGAAAACTTCCAACGGCGGTTTTATAGAGCAGTTTACGTTTAAAGTGCCTATGATATGAAATATTTTGCCAACTAAGTGGATAAACCTTGCTAAATGAGGAATAGCGGTGAAGAAAATTGTCGAAATCTTTTATGGTTCTCGAGATGATAACATTTAGTGTTTTTAACTGATGACGTCACTTGCACGGTGTACAGGGAAATTGTTCATTTTATGAAATCTGCTGCTAACCAATAACTTTTGATTGAATTTTAGCCAAAGTTGGGCTGATGATGTATCTTGATGTTTTTTTCAGAATATTAGCAACTTCTGCATCGTCATGGCAGATTTCAAAAAATTGAAAATGTGTCTGTACATCAAGAGACGTATAAATATTTTAAAATATCTCGAGAGCCATAAAAGATTTCGACAAAATATTTTCACTGTTTATTCTCACTTTAATCGCAAGATCTACCCACTGATATAACAACATTTTTCACGTCATAGCCACCTTAAGTTGATCGCAAACTAGTTGTTGTACTTACTCGCCGACGAACTCAGCAGCTTTTATAAAGTGTAGTTTAGTATGATTATGAGCTCCGAAGAGTTTTAGTGTTTGGTTCGAGGTCTAACGTTGCTAATAGCAACGTTAAGTGATGAGGTCCCATTAAGCTTACTTGTGCCTGATAGTAGTACATAATAACAGCTGTTAACCAATGAGAACCCGGAGTCTGTTGTTTAACTCTTTTTCCCGCGTTAACAGCGTATCCATGTGCCTCTTGTAGGCCTCGTATTCCTGAAAATTTAAGGTTACGGGTAAAATCGTAATAAAAGGTGCACAAACAGCTTTCAAACTACAGCTAGATACATGAAAAACAATGCTATAAAGCTTTGTAACTGTTCTCTGAGCCTAAGTTGTATTTGTTTATTTAGCTTCATTACTCTTGGGTAGTCGGAGAACCCAACAGGTTTTACAACCCAATTATTGGAGTCCGAGGACCTACGGTTTAACGTCCTTATCCGAGAAGACGCGAAGGTCTAACCGTTTGCAGACAGCACCTTCTCCTCAGTTATTCTAAGACCCTGAGTGAAGGCCCAGCATCGGGAATCGAACCCAGGCCTCCCGCACAACAAACTGGCGCATTAGCAACTGGGCTGACCAGGCGGCGTTTGTAGAATCTATCAATACGTTGGTCACAAATCTCTACGGAAGAACTTTTTTTCAACTATCTGTCGTCTCTCGTATTTAACTTAGCTCATGTGAAATTTGAAGGAGGAGTCCTTAAGCATTGTGTATCCCATTGCACCTCGACAACTAATTTTAGAACAATCAGATTGGTCACTAAGGCTAAAGGTCAATAGATTTACGGGCCGAAACAACAAAATTGACAGACTAAGCTAATTCTCACATGTGATTCTTAGAATAGAAAATGGCGCGGTATACCTTAACGGTTGCTTGATGACGTTTTTCCACTTCTTCTAGTTGTTTCTTTACTCTTCTAACTTGTGCATTGGTTGACAGGTTTTCGACCTCTTTTCTGTATTTGCAAAACAAAATCTTCGTCAGCGTTTGCTTAATTTGAGCTTTATATGAAAAATTTCAATTCACTTAACTGGTTTGCTACCAGCGATGCGAAGTTTTAGTTCTCAGCCCGCTTGGTAGAATAGTGTTTGGTCGATATCGTGAATTTAATAAATATATGTTATTTGCCGGCCGGGAGGTACGTATTGAGAAAAAAAATGGCCGAGGTTCATACCTAGACCGAGGGCACAGTTTTTCTCGATATGGACCTCCCGGCCGGCAAATAACGTGTTTATTTTTTTCTCCTGTGTTTTTGTGTTGTTGTTTTTTTCTTTTTAAAGGCCTATGTTCAGACTGTCTTTGTTCAGCAGGATAATAAAATTCACTATCTTTAAACTTTATTCGTCGGATACTATGTCAAAAAAAATTCAAAAACTGTTAACGCTTTATAAGCTAAGACTTGCAAAACTAAAAAATAACTGAATCTTTTGAGTTTAGTCGTCTTCGCTTGTCACGAAGTCGCTCTTGGTATTTGACCACGGGCAAGATCGTAAAATTCCGCCCGCTCAGGGAACCAATCAGATTGCAGGATTCGTTTTATCTTGCCCGCTCGCGCGCTAAAAAAAAATAATAAATAGAGGATATCACATGACCGCGCGGGGATATTAACTTTATCTTTGAGCGCTAAAAGTATCTCTCACGAGCGAAGCAAACGAGTAGCAGATACTTTCAGCACGAGAAGATAAACTTCGTTTCTTCCAGCAGCCATGTAATGTTCTGTTTATTTCATAGATACTGATGAAATTCCTACATAAAAACACTTAATTTTTTTTTCGACGCGCGAGCGGGCAAGATAAAACAAATCCTGCAATCTGATTGGTTCCCTGAAAGGGTGGAATTTTACGATCTTGCCCGTGGTCAAATACCAACAGCGACTTCGTGACAAGCAAAGACGACTAAACTCAAAAGGT